>PVJX010026335.1:0-25958 GCA_004027295.1 Dolichotis patagonum | reverse complement strand
GTGGTAGACCAACTTACCATAGCAAAGCCAGAAATTTCATCAGTAGCTTCAGTTTGAACTCACAGAAATGATATTCACAAATACTAGCAGATTCCCAGAGACCTCTGCATAGGTTCCCTTCCACCGCTTTAGAATCTGGTAGAGTTTAACCCCTCTGATTTGCTGATATTTCCATCACATTCACATTTTCTTTCCAGAACATCACTTCTGCCAATTCCTTCACAACTTCATAGGATCTAATTATTTAACTAAATCCTCCAGCTATACCATTTATGGTGTCTTATACAAACAATGACTCACAATAGTCACTTGATAAATATTTAATAAACAAGAGGATTTGAATTTCACTGGAAAAGTAATTTACAAAGCAGGGAATTTTATCTTCCAAGTCTATGCTTCCTTATCAGTAATAAAATGAAGTTTAGTCATAAACAAGGAAGATATTCTACTTAGGTTTCCTCAAGGTGTTCAAATAATTTATAACAGTTCCTCTCAAATTGAGAAAATCACATAAAGAAAATTATAGAAATAAATTATTTACATCTTCATTTGATAATTCAAACTAACCAACACTCAGCATACAAATTATTACTAAACCTATTAGTACATACTTAAGTGTGTCCAACAAAAAAACATGATTCAATGTCTTTAACAAATTAATGTCCCAATGAACTCCTTTTATCTGTGACACAAATGAAATGCTTTCACACACACACACACACACACACACACACATATATATACATACATATACACACACATATATACACATATACATATGCCCAAATATGTATCTAGAAAGCCTTACATAAGTAACTTGTGGCTTATATTTAAATTGTAGCAATTTACATGTGACAACCAAAACTTAAGCCTTGAAAAACATCAGTGATTAGATTTGTTTTTGTATAGAAGAATTCAAAAGTACCATTTGTTTTATTATAATTTGTAATGCAGGAATCTAATAGGAATTACTGTGAATTATAATGCAGTGCCTCAAGTAGTCATGGTGTTTACCATTAGAAAGGAAGAATAAAGAATGAATGGTAGATCATAAGATTTTACTGCAAATAGAAGAAACGTTTCAATACAATGAAAACTCATAAACTAAAATTCTAAAGCGAAATTGTTATAGCAAACTATTTATGTGTCAACTTATTTCAGTCTTCATTAATCATTCTCCACATGGTTAATAAATGGTGGTGGATTATAAATTTGCTGTGTCCAACATAAGATAGCCTTTCTTTTCCTATTTCTATTACATTATCAAGCTTTCCTCTTATTGCACAGCTCCTACCTCAATAATGTTATTTTTAAATTGGTTTTTCAGTACCAAAAATGAATTACTGTATGACTAGGCAATAAAATGTTGTCGTGTACTCTTAATTTTGTCAAGTGGCTAAAAATTCTGAGCTATATATTTGAATGTTTCAATGTGCTCCTTGGGGTACCTTGCTGTATGTACCAAGATTTAAAGGTGATTATGATATGAACCAAGTATTTCAAATCACTTTGTTACAGAACTCTATGATATAGATTGGAATAGGCTAGGATCTCTGTTTCTCTCTGTGTATGTATGTGTGTTTGTCTGTCTCTGCCTCTGTCTCTCTTTCTCTCTGTGTCTTTCTTTCTCTGTTTCTCTGTCTCTCTGTGTCTCTGCCCACCCCCTCTGTTTCTTTCCCACTCTCGGTACCAAAAATTCAACTCACAGCCTCTCACCTGCCAGCAGGCACTGAACAGTGGAGCTGTATCCCTGGCCCCAATCTCTTAAATATTACATAAGAAGGGATGATCTTTGAAAAGATAGGCAGTGTTTAATAATCTTTCTACATTAAATATATTGTATTATATACCAGTTCCATTGCTTATGAATATTGTGAACCTAACTTTATTTGTCCTCTCCAAGGTGTGATTGTCAATATGTGTAAAACCATGAAATGATTCTCTGTGTCTGCCTCAAGACTAGCCCTAATGTCTAGTGAAATTAATGAATGAACAACATGATTTGACAGCTCTAATCTTTGTGGAAAAATGTAATTTTGAAAGTCTGAGTGAAAACAAAAAAATAATATTATGTTTTATAGCAAATGTGTGCTTTCTTCAATCTGTCCTTCTCTAGATCTGCAAACACTCAGTAATCTATGGCCTTTGTGTCAATCGTGCTCCACCTGAAGCACCCATCAGGCCCCTTGCAGAGGTTCGGATGCACCGATGTGCTAACAGTTAACTATATTCCTAGAAACAACTAGGTGTGCCAGTCTTTGTTTTGAGAATGGTCTTAATGCAGAAAACAAGAAACTGCTCAAGGGCAAAGGCCTCCTGAGGGAGGAAAGCTTGTGAGTGAAATAGAAATGGAAACAGCAGGCCACGGTCTCGACGGTCTGCAGAAAGCAGGTCTTTGCTGTAACAGTGCATCCCGGACAACACCGATGCTAGAGGTGAAAGTAGGTATTGGCAAGATACTCTCAACACGCTTGAAATCAGGAATGGGATTTGTGAATTATTTCAAGTCTTTTCTTAATTTACCTACTAGACTTACTGGGTTCATGACCTAGCACGGGAATTATCTAAAATACTGAGTTCTGTAATATACTTGAAAATTTCAACCATTATTTGTATATCTCATATTGGGGAATACAGTAAATCTTGATGTGTTTTGATTGTTCATTTAGAACATTTACCTTTTATTGAGGTGTGCACGTTAGTGTATATTTGCTCCTTGGGCTACACTGCACCACTCCCTCCAGTGTGCACAGAGGTAGACAGACCATTTGATGATCTTTAGAAACTGAATGCCCTGGGCCATTGGTTTCTGATTAATGAGAGAAATAACCATGAGATACATAGAAGTTGAAAATAAAAGTGATAGCTATGTCACTGCCTCCCTGCATGGCAAGCCACGGGTGTTCCCCTCCATTCCAACACAACTCTTACTGACAGCCATTGCAAGTGGATGTGAATCACTCTACAGCCTTCTAACACTCCAGAACTTCCGTCCCTGCTTCCTCTTCCTGAACCAGGTGAGGGTTTCCTATTTTGTTAACCAATGAATTGCTACATAGTCACTACTAATATAGGGAAATTCTTTTGTCTAAATTGATTTTAAAGCATGACTTTTCTTACTTGTTTGAATCCCTCAAAAATAATGTAGGGCACATAGTGCATAATTAGGCTTGGAAAATATTCACAATTTTTTTTATTAACTAATTCTGCTTTTAATTGAGAAAGCAAACAGAAAGGCAATCAAGAAACAAGCATTTGTTATTTCCTGAAAGGAGGATAACCTAACCAGGAATTTTTACTTTTTTTCTAGGAAAATAAAAAAAGTTATCTGTCTGATTTTTATAATACGATATGTTGAGTAACACAACACTAATATGAGAAGCTTAAATTCAGAAAGATCTCTTGATGTCTGTTAGACACAGAAAACCAATTCTAGCTATTCTGTAATTAATACTTCAAATCTTTGGTGATTTCTCATCTGCAAATTGCAAGTGTTGGGGACTTAGAAGTTGGAAGTCTGCAGAGCAGCATGAAAATTCCAAAACTAGTAGATTTCAGAATTTTGATTCTGAAGACAGCCTGAATGTAGAAATTTCTGATCTAGGGAACCTCAGATTTTTCCTTAAGACTTTCAAGTCAATAGATGAGGCACATTCACATCATACAAAGTAATCAATTATCCTAAACTGTATCCTACTGATACAGTTTCAATCAACATGAAAAAAAGCTTTTTTTAACCACATCTGGACTGATGTTTACCAAACAAGAAGGCACTATAGGCCAGATGACACATAAAATTAACAATTACAGCAAGCTTTCAACAAATAGAAAATGTGTGCTGCAAACATGAAAAGAGATTACTAATATCATCAGGAATCCCTCAGTGGAAAAAAATTCACATATAATAAAAGAAAACTCCAGTGGCCATCAAACCTAAAGAAGCACAGAAAACTATTCATCTCACATGAGATTGCAAACAATTCAAGAAAAAAACAGTAATAATAATTTTATTAAAATGAACCAAAAGATCTTAACAGATATTTCTTTTTAAAAATTATTTTATTTTATTGGTACATTTTTGATATACATAATGATAACACTCATCATACAGAATTTGTACCTGTACATGATATATTTTTCTTCTTCATTTTCCATTCCCTACCTACCTTTCAATTCCTTTCCCACTCTATTTACAAAAGCTTTGTTTTCACTGTTTATATTCTTTTTTGTTGTTCCTTGTTTCCCATACTTGATTCCTTGTTTCCTTCTTATTTTAATTTATTCCTAATTCCCAACATCAATTACACATTTTGCCCCTTATTTATACTTTTGGTTTCTCACACCAGAGAAGCAGAGTAATGTTTAAATATGTGTCTGATTTATTTATACTGAGACTATTGTCTCAAGGTGCCTCCATTTACCTATTGATATCTCAATCTTATTCTTCTTTATGGCAGAGTAATACTCCAATGCACATATAATTTTAAAAATATTGGGCCGGGGATTTAGCTCAGTGGCTTAAGCGCCTGCCTGGCAAGCGTGAGGTCATGAGTTCAATCCCCGGTACCAAAAAAAACAAACAAACAAACAAACAAACAAAAAAATCTTCTTTGGTTGATGGATATTTGGGCTATTTCCAAGAGTTAGCTATCACAAATTATGCTGCTACAAACATGGGTCTGCATATATCGCTGTGGTATGACGTTTTTAATTCTCTGAGGAAGATACCAAGAAGGGGTCACATGGAACCTCTACTTTTAGTTTTTTGAGAAATCTCCACAGTTAACTTCCACTGTGGTTGCACCATCCTACACTCCGACAAAGTGAAGAAGGTTCCTTTTTCCCAACAGCTCCATCAGCAGTTGCTATTGGTTGATTTCTTCATAATAGCCATTGTTTTGGGCATGAGATGAAATCTCAGCATTGTTTTAAACTTGCATCTGCTGAATGACTAGTGATTTTGAACATGTTTTCATATATTTTATTTGTCATACTTACTTCTTTACATGAGAAGTGTCTACTCATTTCAGATGCCCATTTTTGGACTGGGTCTCTAAATCTGGACTTCTGACGTTTTTGTATTCTTTATACAGACTAGATAGTAGTCCTTTGTAGGAGGATCAGCCAGAAAAATTTTTTCCCACAGTGTGGGTTGTTTTTTCACTCCATAGGTGATTTCTCTTGCTATGCCAAAGGTTTTTAATATGAGATCCCAGTTATTGATTCTTTGTGATAGTGCAATTGGAGTTATGTTCATATTTCTTAGGACATACAAATGGTATGCTAAAAAGTATTCAAAATCTGCTGCTACAGTGGTACTCACCTCCAATTCCAGCATTTGGAAAGGTTGGGACAGGAAGTTCATAAGTTAGAGACCCATCTGGGCAACTCAGTGGAATATTTTTTCAAAAAACTTTTTAACACTAAAGGGACTGACATGTAACTCAGCATAGAGCACTTACTTAGCACCAGACAGGCCCTGGGTTCTACTAATCCACAGGGGTGGGGAAGTGTAACAACATTGATACTCAGGGAAACACTACAACAAAACAAAACAACAACAACAAAACAGTCAGATAACATCTGTTCCCAAAGAGAATGACTATTATCATAAAGATAAGAAATTACTAGCAAAAATGCAAAGAACCACATGTTGTAGGCTTAAGTGGGAAAGTGACTTAGAGTACATTTATAAATACAGAGATTAGTGGTTACTACGGCCGGGAAGGAAGAGGAAGGACTGAGATGTTAATTAAGGAGAATAAATTTATAGTTTCATAGAAGAAATGGGTTCTAATGTCCTATTATGTAGTAGGATGACCATAGTAACAATACTTTGTCTTTAAAAAAATAACCTGAAGAGTTTGAATATTTCCAAAACAAAGAAACAATAAATGGCCAATCAATGGAAATGCTAATTGCTTTGATTTGATCTTTACACATTACATATATAAATCCCTGAATATAGCACAGCATCTGAGACCCTTGCAGTGAACTCCAGTCTCCTGCTTGGATTCACAACACATGGCAGGAAGACAGAAGGAGACAAAAGAGGCAAGCAGCAGGGATCTGGGATGACCATGGAGAACCACAGGCCAGGAGACTCCCAGAACTTCGGTGTTTACTGATTGGGGAAAATGCTCAGGGGATTAGGACTGGGTGCTCTGGACAGTGGTGAGGCAGGCAAGGCCTGTACCTGAAGAGACAAAGCATTCCTGCCAAGGGACAGGAGCAGCCAGATTTAGGCTATGGTTAATGAGTAACCCGCTTGCCAACCGGTTTTGGGATGGAATTTCCCTCTGGGGTTATGCAGGCTTCAGTATGTCCTATCTGCTATGGTGAGGCAGCTCCCGCCTATCTGAGCTTCAACTGGCTGTTGACAACGAAGAATGCTAGCACATCACCGCCATCTGCTTTCCGGATGACACTGCACAGCCTCCGCCAGACTCAGTAATTAAACGGAAAGCCAATTAGGGAAGTCACCTCTGCACAGCCTACTCTACTCCTGAGTAAACACCTAAACACCACCGCACTTGGATCTGGGCGGTGTGTGTGGGGCTGGGGGGTTGGGGGGGGAGTGGCGGTCCTCCGCAACACTGTGCTCCATAAATACATGCAATTAATTCCTAACAACTGAAAATTACAAAGGAAAATTTCGGACAGCATTGTGTATTTGTCTAATGTGAGACACTAGGAGTAAAAGCACAAAATTAGCATTTACAGTGATAGATACCATCATTTGTAAAAGTCTGTATTTTAAACAATCAGATAGGGAGAGCTTGGCAGGTGGAAGCCAGGAAGCAGAGTGCATGAATACGAATCAACTGCTTCAGTAGTTGAGATTTTCTGTAATAAAAGAGTGTTATCTAGAAAAGTGGAGAGAACTAAGGCTAACAATTCTGAAAATAAAATCTCCAGATACTCAACACAGGAAAACTTTGAATTTGTATCACTTAATATAAACTTTAATATGTTAAAACTGAGAATAGGTAATTTGGAAATCTTATTAATGGCATAGATATTTTTTGTTGTTATTTGAGGGTTTTGGACAGGCTTTCATTAAGTATTCCTGGTTGACCAGGAATTCACTATGTAGCCTAAGCTAGCCTCATACTGTAGGCAACTGTCCTGCCCCAGCCTTCTAAGCACTGAGATTCCAAGTGTGTTCCACCATGCCTGGCTTAGTAACATATATTTTAACAGTCTGCAAAATCTTTGCAGCAAAACAGATGTATAAATGGTGTAGTTTGTTTGTTTTGGTAGATGAACAGCAAGAGTCAATTTAATGTTTTTAGCTGATAACATACAATACTATCATCTAGAAAGTCATCTATTCATGTCTCAAATAGTATAAATGTAATATATATACATATATAATATATAGTATATATTATTATATTATATATGTGTGTGTATATATATATATATATATATATATATATATATATATATAAACTTCACAGAGAAATTTGTGAAAACTAATTTTCTGAACCACATAATGCATTGTCCTTACATTTGACATTCGAAAAGGTGAAAAGGCAATATTTCTATTGCTGTAGGGAATCTGAAAAAGAGGAGAACTGAGGTTGAATTTGTAATTATTCTTGTTTTTGAAGTAAAAATATACTGATGAAATTTTAAGCATTACCTCAAAATTGTTCTTTATCTCCAGCATAAAAGATAGCATTTGTTTTATTTTGTCCATCAGCAAATTTGAAACAAGATTTTTATGAACTTAAAAATTCAAGATTAAATGAAGATTGATGTCTTAAAACTGTAGCTATTGTTTTACATATGTCATAAATGCCAAGATCACAAACAATAAAATGTGTGGAAAATACCAGTTTTGAGCCAGGAAATTAAAGTAAAGAAAGATAAATAGAAGTACCAGCATGTAGAGTCTTAAATCTGCCTCTGTCAGGAATCTGACAGCCCAAATGTTCCTCTTCTCCTGCCTTTGGCTTACACAGAAACTCCAAGTTATACTTGAAAGTTATAAAGTTTCACTTTAAAAAGGAAAGAAATAAAACAAAACAAACAAAAAAGAGATTTGTTCTTGCAACTACAGCATGAATGAATGAAAAAGGTACTGGAATACCTTCATTAAGATGTATCAGTTATAATTTCTCTTGAGGGTTTATTTTTTACCCAATTTAATTTTTAAGATATATTTTAAAAGCACAACTAAATATCCTGTTTCTGGGAAATGTGAAAAGGATGTTCCTTCAGAATTCATTCATTTGTGACTGAGCACAATCCCTTAAATTTTAATACCAGTGAAAATGAACATATCTATCTATCTATCTATCTATCTATCTATCTGTCTGTCTATCCATCTATCCATCTATCTATCTGTTATTTTTTTTAAGACTGGCAAGCCAAGGGATTTTGGGGAAGAATTGAAGTGTTTAACATTTCTGATGATCAAAAGAGTTTCCAGAGAGTCATAAAAGTATCTTCCATTCCTGACAGCAGTGAACATTCTCACAGTTTCCATAAATGGAAGGAATTTCAATGCCTTGCCACAGAGATAAAAGAATTCAATGAACACAAAGCTTCACTTAAAATATGTCACTTTTATAACAACAAATCAACTTGGAAGTATTTGCCATGTGTCAGTTTTGACCTGTTGTCTCTAATTTTCTCTCCTTGCTTTGTTCAGACCTAAATCTTCCTTATTTTCATGCTCATATCCTCAATCTTTTTTTCATTTTGCACATACCATTGAATTTTCTGCCATGATTCCCACATTTTTGTTTTTGTTGTGGAAGTTCTAGTTTGATTTCTTAAATCTTCTCCCCACCCCAATCTGATTCGAGCCCAAACCCAGGCTATACAACATGGTTTTCAAAAGCACTGTACTCCAGCATTTGGAAGCAGCAAAAGTCCAGTCTGGCAGCCACACCAAGGATAAACTTTGTGGCCAAATATACACTTGTCTCTTACAGTTCTGGCATTTGGAAAGTTCAAGAGTGAGAGGGCTGCAATTTCAGTGCCTGTTTGGAGTCCTCTTTACAGGTCACAGACATCCCCATCATCCCTGTGTATTCATTCACGTGGTGGAAGGGACAAGAGAGCTCACAAGAACATTAGTCTCCGCTCATGACATAATCACCTTCCAAAGGCCCACTTTCAAAGAGCATCACATTGGGGAGTAGAACTCAACACATGAAACTGGACAAACACAATGTAAACATTCAGTCCACAGCCTATGGGATCTTATTCTTTTCCTATATTTCCATTCTTTCAGATTTTTCTTTCTTATATTAATGAAACACAGATTTCAAAGACATGGAATGAAATCAAGTTGCATGTTCAGAAAGAAATTATATATATATATAAAAAAAAAATTCAGGCAAGAACCACCTAAGGGATGAGACAACATGTTAGAGAAACTGTGAGAGCAATTAGTTAAGTCTTTAACTTTGAAGAAGTTCCCTAGCTTAATTTTTAAATCTGCCTGTCTCTGGGTTATATTGTCAATAAATTTCAAGATGGAAATATTTTTTAAAAGCAAAATCATATATATTTTATTTTATAAAACAACCACTGGCTTTATGATATGAAAATAATGAAATATTTTATCTCTTGCAAGAAAAGTTTTACTCAACACAAATATTTGCAGACAGTGCTCCAAAAGCTTGGTAAGAAACACAGAAAAATATGTGCTTATGTGAGGTGTGTCTATCGTGGGAAGGCTCAATCTCTGACTCTGGATCAATGACCAAAGAGAAACTATTTGTCTACTGGTGCTTAAAAGCTAGTTTGAAAATTGAAAGTATAGCTTCCTGGTACATTACATGGTCACATGCCTATCCCCAACAGCAAATGAAGTAATTAGTTAATTAATCAATTGGTTCGTTTGTTTAGTTTCAAGCAATATTATGGAGATGAAACCTTTAAACTACAACATATGCAACTTCACTGTGATAGTGGAATATTGTCATAATGTCATTCATAGTTGACTTCCAAAAGAATTGTCTACCTAATGATTGCTGTAGAAATTTACAAAGGAGCAAACTCCTTCATCTGAAGACATGAGGGTTTTTGAGCATAAGTAAGATTTGTATCAGATAACAAATAATACACAGAAGGCAAACCTCTAGGAAAAGGTAACAAGCTGTGCTTAAAAACAATTTCTAACAGTATCTTGATTGTCTGACACAGAATTAATGGAGTTGACTTGGGAATAGAGGAGAAGACTGTGATTTAAAAACATAACTGGGGCTGGGGATGTAGTTTAGCCACACAATCCCCTGCCTGACAAACACAAGGTTCTGAGTTCAATTTCCAGTACAAAACAAAAACAAAAAACAAAAGCAAACAATGTACAACCGAAGCTAAATTCTGTTTGTAACATGCATACCATGGAAAATCTTTTATTCTTCTTACCATGACTTCCACACTTCTCCCTAGCATGATTAGTTAATAGCTAACACGTTTCTTTTACTGAAGACAATAAGGAAAAAAAAAGTATGCAAAAGAGAGAAGAAAAGAATTTGGCTAGAGGAGAATAACAACTTTATTTCATGAGAGGTATTATGGTGGCTACACAAAGAGGTCCAGGAAATATCATGCTAAATTGTAATGTAAAGGTCAATTTTTTACACTCTTAGCTCATAATTCTCACAACAGCATTGAACCCTCATATATCTTTTAATAGCCAATTACATAATATAATTTTTAGCTGGAAGTGGTGGTGAAGATCTGGAATTCCAACACTCGGAAGACTGATACAGGAGGATTATTGCTAGCTCAGGACTTTCCTGGTCTACATGGTGAATTCAAGTTCAGCCTCCTTTATAAGGTAAGACCTTGCATCTCAAAACAAGACAAAAGATGTAATTTTTTGTGAAAAATGCCATTTACAGTACTGACAAGGACCTAAAGTTGCAAAGAATAATCGAAGTTGAAACTTTGCAAGCCATTACAAAATGTTATTGAACACAAAAAGAGATATAAATAAATGAAAATATAGACTGTGAGTTGTGAAGTTTCCATTTCTACCCAAATTAATCTATAAATGGAAGCCAATTGTAACACATCATTTTTATTCATAAGAAAATGAATAGTTCCAAAAGTAGCCAAGACATTATTGAAGAAGTATAGTCAGAGGTACATGCAACTTGGCTGGAAGAAATTAAGACTTGAACTATAATGGTAACAACGCTGTAATTGAGGCAGAACAGTTGTGGCATTGGTGAGACAAATAGGGTAATCGAGTCTGGATTACAATTGGAAACAATTCCATGAAGAAATGTAATATATATAATAGAGGGAACATTGGAACCAAGTGTGAAATTAATGGACTATTTAATAGGTGGATGAACCTGTTCATAATAAATAAAAGTAAGTTGCATGGTGACTGAAATATTTCAAAGTAATCTTTTTCTACTCTCTAGAAAATTCTCCACACCAAGAATAAAAAAGACATGCACCCGCATGCGTGCATACACATGTATGCCCACACAACTGAGAAGAAAACAAAATGAAGAAAGTGCTAGAAGCAATGACTGTTGGCAAGACTTGGGAATGAAGTAGGCAACACACGCAGCTATAGTATTCAAAAAGTGCTGCCAAAATTTATATCACCAAAGTTCCAACAGAAGGGAGGTAGCTTGATAGATTAAAAACAAACTCCCTGTCTTTAGTCTTACATTGAAAGCACAAAGCAAAGGTTGGTGACAGGAGTTCCCCAGAGCAATAATGGTTTCAACCCCTTCAGAAGCTGATGCTACAGTCACTCTAATGCACTGGACTGTGTCTCAGAGAAAATATCACATGCGGATCATGATGACAAATGCATCAGGGACTAGTAAGGTGAATTACAAGTCATTTATTACTAAAATGAGTTTCCAAATGGGAAATTTATTATCTTTTACTTACATGAGGATAGATTTGAGATGTCTTCTAATAATCTAGTGGTACTACTCTCTCACTGGATACAGAACATGGCTTCGTGTGATGGATGGGTGTTGTCTGACTCTTGTTTCTGAGAAGAACAGCAGGATGGAAATCCACGGCCCCCGGTTAGTTCTTTTATGTTAAACATATTAATGCCACATGTCTTTCTGGCTCATTTTAACAAGATTTTCCATCCATACCCCCCTGACTATATAAGTGGTCTTGTAATCTTTTTTTTCTCTGAGATCTTATCAAGGAGGACCGAAGTTCTGGAAAAACTGGGAAGCATTCATTTCAAGGTCTATTTTAGCTCAGCAGAGTCCGGGCAGAGGCTCACCAGGAAGCCTGGTTTGTAGGTTCCTGGCATATTCCAAGTGCATCACAGCACCAGAAACACAAAGTACTGCAAGGTTTCATTTTTATTATTGCTATTATTATTGTCTTGTGAAATTTTTTTCCTCCCCGTACTCTTTGGGAGAAGAAAAGCAAATGGAAAAAAATAACTTGAAGTGGCAGAATCCTTTCAGCTGCATCTGTCTCTGTCAAGGGCTTGATTCTCACAGAGAGTGTTTCTGGTCTTCAGACCAGCACAGAGTTTTGAAGAGAAATCCTGAAATGGAACTATTTTCTTTCTATGAAGAAGAATGAAAACTGGTTTTATTGTATCTCACTGAGTTCCTCTAATTTGTTTTTCATGCATTCTTCTACCATAGGAGCAGGTGATGAGGTTGAGCGCAGAAGCTGGTAGAAACATTCTCCATAATTTTTGTTTTTATAGCCATTCTAAGTTGTTGCTACATCTGACAGGAAGGCTTCTTTCTGGGGAGGAGGCAAAGTTTGCATATTTACTGACCTCATTTTATTCATTATTCAAGAAAGGACTAGGATTAGGGGACATGATGCTATACTTGTCTCCTCGTATTGTTTGAGTATTTATAAGAACATTCTTTTGCTTATTAGTATACATCTGCCATATTTAATGATTAAATTTTCATAGGAATTGCCTGTACATAATACAGCTTAATCTTTTTTTTCATCATTCTCCACCTCTCCCATCCCTTCATGTTCCCTCCAACTCTTGGTTCCTTCCCATTTCCAAAAGCCCTATTTTCATCATAACTTTTCCCTTCTATTCTTTTTTACATTCATTTCCTTCTCTGCAACCCCTTTCCTCCACCTTTTGTTCCCAAATGCATTTGAAAAAAGCTTACCTATGTCGTATCTACCTACCTTTTATTGTGATTGTGTGATTTTTTTTCCGCAGGAGTTCAACACTAATTCTGTTGTCTTCTTGAAAGAATAAAGAAATATAGATAAAATTTTCAATTCTGATTATGAGCAGAACATATATTTCTGTTTTTTTCATTTATTTATTTACTCCCCAGATAATACTGACCCTTTACTGTTAAATGTCTTATAAATTCAGTATTTGAGAGCACATGTTTGCCTTGAAGTCCTAAAATCTGCAAAGAAATATAAAATGATATCTTTAATAGGTGGCAAAATCATAAGACAAAATATTACTTGTCATTCAGATGCCAAATACCTGCATTTTGTTGGGTAAATTCATTGAAGGATATCATTTTTATAAGGTACACAGTGATACAATACATGAACTTGGGATTGTATAATATGCGGGTAAAAGTTCAAATGATATATAGCCACTGACTTCTAAATTACTATGAATAAAAAACCATAAATATATTATTTACATTGTGAACTACAGCACAAGAATATTAAGATATACTGAAAAAATGCAAATCCATAATTCAAAGTAAAACATATTCCACAAGAGATTGATAAACATTGATAGAAATCTGCGAAACTGTTCAAACTAAAACAACAATACAAAAGTAATAACAGCAATGTGAGTAATGAGCATCATAAAAGAATCCAATGCATCATATTTACGTGGCACTTTGTTGTTTAGAATTCTAATTTTCTTTATCGCTAATAACAAGTTGTTATTGCACTGGACTGCACCAACCGCTAAAGAATGGCCAGTGCAATTCCTGATAACAAGTTGGACTTACTCTGCTGGTTCCGTGTACTCCCGAAACCTTTCTGTGTGTTTTCCTTCTATCTCAGATGTGACTGTGGCAAAATGTTCAGCTTCTTCTGCAAGTAAGTGTAACTGGAGGCACAGTGACCATCCTTAAGAAATTAATAGATGTAGGCCAGGACTGAACATATGAAAAACATTGATTTCCCTGATTTTCTTTTAAAAAAGAAAAGAAAAGACAGGATTGCAGGATGTCTCACTTGACATGCCTTTTCTCGCCCTTCAGAAGTGGACACAATGTTTGACATTAAAGCAACCATTTATAAAATGAGAAGATGCAAAAGCCGCTTGGAGTCCCCGTGCTGTCAGGCTGCTGAGTCGATGGGGGCAAAGGCTTCATCTCCTGTAAGCAAAACAGAGTCTGCTGGTTGCAAGTGTTTTTTTTTTTTTTTAAATTAATTTAGCCATTGTTTAGCAATCATTGATAGATGAGGACAGCAAAAAGAGGACACTGAACAAATCCTGGCGACATTTTCAGTTATCAATCTGAGTGACTATGACTGGCATCTGAGGGACCAAAGTAAAGGCTGTGCTAACTCTCTTAAGATGCACTGGACTGCACCAACCGCTAAAGAATGGCCAGTGCAAGTTTTGGTAATGCCTCCTTCTTAATAAACCCAATGAGACTTTTCTATATTATAGAACAAGTTCTTCCTAAGCGATCTGATTTAGAAATACATGATTCTATTGCATGAGTTATAATTTTGGTATCTTTTTGAAGTTTATTTTAATGAAATTTTTAATTTTGTTGAAGCCTGATTTATTTTAATTTGTACTTGTAACACACAGTTAAGCATAATTAAGCAGCTCTCCTATGCTACATATAAGAGGAATAAAACTTCTATTCACAGGATACATGCACAAGAATGTTCATATCAACATGAGTCGCAATAACCACGAAGGAGACATATCCAAATGTCCAATTGATGATGGGTTAGCAAAAGTAGTAAGTTGATAAAATAAAGTAATATTTATCAAAAAATAAATAAAATACTTTAACAGTGTTAACTGAGAAATATTGGCAAGACAATTTCTGAAAAATTAGTTAGCAAAGCCTCCCTAACTGGTAAAGTAATTAAAGCAGTTCTCCATTTTCCTCCTTGATGAAGGACAAGAACGATTTTGTGCTGGCTTCTCTGGACATGCTACAACATGGTTTGTCAGTCTCTATTCACTTGTTTGCACAACTGAACCATTCCTGTTTTACACCTGCGGCTCTGGCTCTTAGGTGTTGTAAACTTTGTAATCCCGTGTTTGTGTTGGCTCACCTTTCGTTTGAGCACTGGCTCCTACCTCTGGGCTGCAGGCATACAGAGTGAAGTCCAACTGGTCCTGAGAAGCAGCTACAGGAAACCTGCACAAAGCACTTTTCTATGAACTCACAGGGAATTAAAAAGCAAAGAAAAACACCATACTCTGAGTGTGCATGAACCCCATGAGAATACATTTGAAAGATTTTCATCAGAGAAAGAATTGTCCTCTATTTAACAATTCACTAGAATTTTTAATAAATGAATGAATCAATGAATGAATGAAGGAGTTCCTTCCAAACTTAACCAACTCTAAATTTGTCCTTTATACTGATGTAAAAGGGAGCTAGAGGCTGGAGCTGCACTTCAACAGTGAATAACTACGAGCAGGATAAAGCCTGGAGTACCCTCCTATCTGCCTTCATTTGTTTGCCTCACTTATTATTTGCAAATTCTGGATTTGATCCCTGCTCAGCCCCACACTGAGGCATGTTAGTTACAAGGTTCATTCTTCCCAAGTTTACTTTGTTTAATCTTCCTAAATCTATCTCATCATTGTCCAAGACAGAGGACATCAAGATAAGGGAGAAGTAAGTGGTGAGGGAAAGGGAACAAAAATCCAGATATGTTAAAAACATTGTTCCCCCACCCACTGAATTGAATGTAAATTGCATTTATTGCAAACATGTATTGATAAAGTAAAATAATAGTTGAAAGAGTAGCTAAAGTAATATTCAAGGTTTTCAAGTATACGAAAGTTTTAGCTCTTGCCATGTCTAGATCCAAGCTACAGTTCATCACCTCAAATTCCAGGAAAGCCAAACATCTCAGACCACCCAATGATGGAATCATTCCTCATAAGTAAGTACAATCATCTCATGAGAACTGAGTTGCCTAACTTGTAAGGGTTCCTCTTCTGGAGCTCTGAAACCAGAATTGAGAAAAATAAGCTATCAAATCTGGGACCAATTCAGTAATCCAAAAAAGCATGTGGATTCTGGTGCTGACTGGGTCTCTGTGGTATCCTTGGGGTGTATCCATTTATCTAAAAATGACTCAGGTTTGTCCTTCTTTATGAAAGAGTAGTGCCATATGGCATATGGACTATTTCTGAGATTTCTGTATTATAAATTATGCTGCTATAAATATGGGTATGTGCATATCACTTTGGTGTGATGCTTTTAATTCTTTCAGAAAGGTAACTAGAAGGGGTAAAACTAGGTCAGCTGGAAACTCCACCTTTCATTTTTTGAAGAATTTCCATACTGATTTCTACGCTGGTTGTACCAGTTTATACTCCCATCAACAGTGGAGAAGGTTTTGTTTTTCCCCACAGCCTTCCTAGTGTTTTTTGTTTGTTTGTTTATTTATTTATTTATTTTGGGACCAGGAGTAGAATTTAGGGTCTCACATTTTCGGGAAAGGCTGTTCCACTAAGCTATACCCCTGGCCCCTATTATTGGATGATTTCTTGATGATAGCCATTCTTTCTGGAGTCAGTGTTGCTTTACTTTACATTCCAAAATGGCCAGATAAATAAAATATTTTTTCATACATTTAATTGTTGTTTGTACCTCTTAATCTGAGAAGTATCTGTTCATTTAGGATTGGGTCTTTAAATGGGGGGGATTTGATTTTTTTTAATTCATTATATATTCTAGACTTTATTTCTTTATTTGGGGAGTAGCTAGTAAAAATTTTTATTGCACTCTGTGGGTTGTCTTCACTCTGTTGGTGGTTTCTTCTGCTGTGCAAAAGCTTTTTATCTTAATATGATCCAAGTTGTTCATTCTCTGTAATATCTCCTATGTGATTTATGTTTTGTGCATAAAGTTTGTGCATGAACCTATGACTTAATGAGTTTTACCCATTCTTTATTCCATCAGACTAAGTATTGTGTGTGTGTGTGTGTGTGTGTAACTTTGATCCGTTTCCACTTTGTTTAGCACACGTTGAATGATATGGGTCTAGGTACCATCTTCAAATGTTGAAAGCCATATCCCAGCACCTTTATTAAAGAGGTGGTTTTTCATCACTTGAAGGTATTTGACCCCTTTGTCAAGAATAAAGTGGTTGAGTGTGCTTGAAATTATTTACGCATCTTCTATCTATGCTACTGATTCTTGTTTGCCAGTATCATGCTGTTTTATCACTGCAGATTTTTAGTACAACTTCGAATGAGTGGTTGTGATGCCTCATTCCTTGATTTGCTGCCCAAAATTTGTTTTTGTTAGTCTAAGTCTCTTCTAGTTCCATATGAATTTTAGGATATTTTTTATTTCTTTGATATATGCTATTACTGTTTTGATTACATTTGGATTAAATTTGTATAGATGTTTTGGAAATGTGAACATTTTCACAATATTGGTTCTGTCTGTCAGGAGATATCTTTCCATTTCCTGCTTATCATCTTCAGTCTCCATTTAGAGTACTGTAGTTTATTTTCTATGTACAGGTGTTTCACTTCCTTCATTAGATTGATTCCTAAGCAATTCATTTTCTTGATGCTATTATGAAAGGTTTTATTTCCCTAAGTACTGTCTCAGTGACTTTACTATTTAAGTACAGGAATGCTAATGAACTTTGAGTATTGACTTTGTATTCTGCTAATACCAAATCTGATTATTGACCCTAGGAGGCTTTTGATGGAGTACATGAGGTCTACTATGCAGTGTGTCATCAGCAAATAATAACAATTAAAATTCTTCCTTTCCTATCCACATTCGTTTTGTATCTCTCACTTTTATACTTGTTCTGGCTGATAGTTCCAGAACTACACTAAACAGAATTGGTGATAGTGGGCAGGTCTATCTTGTTATTGATCTTAGAGATAAAGCTTTCTGTTTTTGCAGATTTAGTATGATGTTGGCTATTGGTTCATCATAGATGACTGTTATCAGGTTGAGGTAAAATACTTCTCTTTCAAGTTTTTAAAAAATATTTTCATCATGAGGTGGTTTTGGACATTGTCAAATGTTTTTTTTTTCCTGCATCTACTGAGGTGATTATGTAGTTTTTATCATTGGTTCTGTTAATGTGTTGTTGAATACATTTATTGATTTACATATGTTAAAGCACACCCACATCCTTGAGATGAATCCTACTTGGTCATCGTATATTGTCTTTTTGATTATTTGCTCTATTCTTTCAGGATCTTTCTGAGGGTTTATGCATCTATAAACATTAAGGAGAGTGACCCATTGTACTCTTTATTGGTTGGTTCTTCCTCTGGTTTTCCTATCAGAATAAGACATAATTCCATAATTAATTTGGGAGTAATGTTTTAAAAATTTAAGGAAGAGTAATATAACATCTTTTTAAAGTTCTCATAGTGTTCAGCAGGACCTGGACTTTTCTTTGTTGGTAGATATTTATTACTTCTTTCTGAAGTTGAATTATCTAGAATTTTTATATCATCTTGAATTTGCTTTGCAGCTCATATGAATCTAGGAATCTATCAATATTTTCTGAGTTTTTCATCTTACTAGAGTTTGAGTTCTCAAATTAGGTACTAATAATCATCTAGGTTTCTTTCAGATTCAGTATCTACACCCACTGCATTCCTAATTGTGTGGATTTTGATCTTTTCTTCCATTTTTTAAGAAGGTTCACTAAGGGCTTTTCTGTTTTATTTAATCTTCCAAAGAACAAAATTTTCTATTAATTGATAATTTCTATTGTCATTATAACTCTCAACTGCATTGATTTCTGCTCTAATCTTGACAAAACCAAGACAGAAATAATTACACAGATAACTGAATAGTTGATGGCCAAAATAAAGGAAATGGTGAATGAAACAAGAGATATAGGCAGAGAAGAGCATAAGAAAGAAGAGGAACCATGAATGCCCAACATAGGAAAGATATGATTGCATAAAATGGATTAAGACAGATATCCAGGCAACTAAGAATTCTATTGAAAGTATATTCAGTAATATCAACAAATGTGAAGACAGACTATCAGATCTAGAAGCAGGGCTGCGGCAGACAATCATTAAATAAAACACTTCTTTAAAATAGCAGAAAATAACAAAAATAAATCTAACAGCTGCTATATAATGCAAAGAAAAATATGACATTAAATGAAATCAATGAAAAAGCAGGATATGGGAAAATGATATAAAATGCCTATTCACATAAGTAATGTCAAAGAAATTTCCAAGTAGTTAAACAGAATTTTATATATGGATAAGTGATATATATAGCACTTCAACTGCCATGATCAAAAAACTATGCTAAGACATATAATGGTCAAGCATACAATAGTTAGAAATTCCACACTTGAACAAAATATTAAGAACTATTAGAAAAAAAATCAAGTCATCTATAAAGCAAAACCCACCAGAATCATAGAATTCTCACCACAAACCATTAAGTCAAGGATATGTTGGAATGGAGTATTTCAATCCCTAAAAGGAAACAACTTCTAACCCAGATTGATATACCCCACAAAGATATCTTTCAAAATTGGTAGAGAAATAAGATACATCCCTGACAAGGAATGCCAAAAGAAACTTGCACTCCAGTACTTCATTCATGGCAACCAAACCAACACTCCAAAATTTTCTGAATAATTTTCTAGAAAAAGAAATGAAGACAATTCCAAGAACCCCAATAGAATGAATCCACCAGGAAGACAAACAATTATATGCAAGGGAAAGAAAGTGAACTAACAACAGGAAAGTAATGACAAGGATATATCAGTATCTGTCAGTTAAAGTCATCAATGTAAATGGTCTCATTTCAAATCAAAAGAAGCGGACAAGTAGAATGCATCAAGAAACAAGAATAACAATATACTGCATATAAGAAACACATTTCCTCAAGAAGAAATTCAAAGAATTTGAATTTAACTGAAAGTTAAAGAATGGGAAACAATACTTCATGTAACAGGAGCCTGGAAAAATGGTGGTTTCACTATTTTATTTGCAGGGAAAGTAGATTTCAAGGCAAGACTAATCAGACGATACAAAACTTATTAGAGGAACAATCCAGAGGGGAGAGATAAAATCTTATATATATTTTCAAGAAATACTGCTGCACCCAACCATATAAAAAAAACATGAATGAATATGAAAAATCAGATAAGCACTAATATAATTGTTATTGGTGAATTAATCACCCCGCTATCACTAACAGATAAACTAAACAAAAAAATTAAAAAAGAAGTATCAGAGCTGAACTAAAGCACTGAAAAAATGGATTTAGTAGATATATACAAAGTGTTTCACCACAGAACTCCTGAATGTACATTTTTCTCAGCATCAATGAATATTCTCCAAAACAGACCACATCCTAGTTCACAGAACATACTTAAAAATGCAAAATAATTGTTATTATATAACATATATCGCAACATAATGCAGCAAAACTGGAAATTTATGGCAAAAGAAGTCACAAAAATTGCATAAACCCATCTTTTCTTTTGATTGGTGAATTAAGACCATTAATGTTAATTGTTATAACTGATAGGCATTAACCTACATTCGATAATTATATAAGTATATAAGTAATTAATAAATTTTATTGTTCAAATTAATCATGCATAAAGGCAGTAGTGTGTGTTACAATAATAGAATAAGTCAGATTTGCTTGGCTTTTTATGTAATTGTGTGGAAAGCCTGAAGGTAAATTGAGGCTTTATAATAATATAAAATTCTATATATAAAAATTTTTAAATATACTAGAATTAGAAATGCTTTCAACATTATCAAGAATAATCTAGAAATGTTGCCAAAAGTAGTGAGTCTAGCCCTTGAAGAAGGTAGTGAAGGGCCTGCCCTTCATGCAGAGCACTGCGTTGGTCATGCCACCACCAGGATGAACCTGTCCTCATCCAGGAGACTGAACAGGGCCTGCAACCATGCAAGTGAGCCTGCCCTCCATTCAGGGGACTGCACCAGGTATGCAACATCCCCACCTACACAGTAGGGTCCTAGAAAAAAAAGCCTGAAGCAGCAATAGGAGTTAATGGTTGATTCGCATAAGTATCACTAGCCTAGTCAGCCTGGGAAGAATACAGAACTCACAACTAGCCCCAAAAGAGGAAATCAGGTGACTGGACCCAGCCCTGGACCACATGACAGGTGATTGGGAGAAAGTAAGACACGGTAGAATCCTGACTAAGGTGCATACAATGCATGGGTAAGACTACTGAGATTTAAAGGACACAATACAAACAAACAGGGGTACGTTAGGTGAAACCACATTATGCTGAGGGACAAAGATACAATGAATAGAACCAGAAAATGACAAGACAATAAAGCAAAATGCAAACTTAGGCATTCCCCCCCAGCCCACCCATAACAAGTACAGGAGACATCCACGTAGAAGAAATTTGAAGAAATGCACCTAAAATTTCTGAAAAGATAGCAATTGAAGTAAAGAAACAAATTCATGGTCTGTAGAGAACATCGGATCAGAAATAATTTCTCAGGTAGGAAAAGACTTTACATCCATAATAAGGGAATGGCTCAGCACAGCTAGAGAAGACATAGATTAAAAAAAAAAATAGAGGACCACAGGAAATTGATGGAAACTTTGAACAAAAAATATAGGAAAGAAAAAGAATGCATGAAATAAATTCAGAGAGATTTCCAGAAAATTAAAATTCCACTGAAACTGGAAAAACTACTTGAATGAAACCAAGTTAGACTCTCAGATCTTCAATAGAGGATCGACAGCCAGTGATCACAAAAGGAAGAATCTCTTACATATAATAAGGAACCATGAAATAACAATTTAACAGGTGCAAGATGATGCAAAAAAAATATAATACTGATAGGTGTTAATGAAGAGGCAGGATTCAGTATAAATGACATAAAAAACTATTTGCAAAAGTAATAACAGAAAATTTCCCAAGCATGGGAACAGAATCTGACACACAAAGAAGTGAGGCATCCAGACTACAAACAATCATGAAAAAAATAAACTGACACCCACACTTATAATGCTCAAGATTCCAGAAATTCAGCACTAAAACAGCGTATTAAAAAGTGTTAGAAAAAAGAAACAAACTTTAAGATGTAGCCCATTAGAATCATGGCTGACTTCTCAATACAAACCCTCAAATAAAGAAGAGCTTGAAGTATTTAAACCACTGAATTAAAACAACTTCCCACCAAGATTGATGTACTCTGCAAAACTATGTTTCAAAATTAATGGAGGAATAATATACTTGCATGACAAAGTAAAACTGAAGAAAATCTCTTCCATAAAACCAGAGATAAAAATGCTTACAATTCCAAGAAAAACATCAGAAAGAAAGTACTTGACAGGGAAAACAATTAAATAGGGGGAGGGAGGAAGGAACCTGCCAAATGAAAATGACATGAAAGAGACAAGCCAAAGCATATCAGTTATAACCATCTATATAAATGGAGTCAATTCACCAATCAAAAACTGGCAGAATGGATCAAGAAGCAAAAATCAACAATATGCTGTGTGCAAGAAACACATTTATCTCAAAAAGAAACTCAGAGATTAAAAGTCAAAGGATGGAAAGCCATATTCTGTGCAACAGAAACCCAGAAAAAAAAAAAAATCTGGGGTAGCTATTCCGTTTGAAGACAATGTGAACTTCAAAACAAAAATGATCAAAAGAAACAAAAAGTGTCACTACATACCTGTTAGGGGAAAAATTCAACAGGAAGATATAACAATCATAAATATGTGTGCATCAAACACAGAAACACCCAAATATGCAAAAGAAATATCAACAGATATGAAAAATCAAATAAGTAAAAACACAATTGTAATGGGTTAACTTAATTCCCCTTTGTCACAAACAAATAGATTAACTAGACTAAAAATAAGCAAAGAAATAACACAACTAAATCAAATATGTGAATAAATGAATTTAGTAGATATTTATAGAGTTCTGCCCAACATTCTACTCAGCTGGACACAGATTCTTCTCTAAAGTAGACATCATGTTAGTCTATAGAACATGCTTAAATAAATGCAAAGGAGTTGAAAGTATTCCATGCATATTATCTGACCATAATTCAATCAAATTGGAAATGAATGGCAAAAGAAACCACAAAATCTCCATAAACCCTTGAACACTAAGTAACATTCTCCTGAACAAACAATGAGTCACAAATGAAATTCAGGAAGAAATTAAACCATATGTACAATTAAATGAAAATGCAAATACAATGTACTGGAACCTATGGGACTCAATGAAAGCAGTCTTAACAGAAGAATTCATAGTGAAGAATTCCACATCAGGAAAACCTAATGAGCACAAATAAATATTCTAATGCTGCCTTTCGATGTCTACCAAAAAAGAGAGACCAAATCAAGCACTAAATCCAAAGAAAAGAGGAAATTATAAAGATCAGAACAGAAATTAAAACAATTGAGACTAATAAAACAACAAAAAGACTTAATGAATTGCAGAGTTTGTTCTTTAAAAGAATAAACAAAATTAATAAGCACCTAGCCAATCTTATCAAAAAAAGAAAAGAAAAAACACAAATTCGTGCATTGAGGAATAAAAATGGTGAAATTACTACAGATCAAGTGGAAATTCAGAAGGTCATCAATACCTACTTCTAAACTCTTTACTTCCATAAGATGGAAAACACAGAAGAAATGCACAGATTCTTAGAAATATATGAATTACCAAAACTGAATCAATAAGGTATAGAAATTATAAATAACCCAATATCAGTTAATGAAATTGAACATATTTATTATTGAACATAATTTAAATTTACCAAGAATAATTCATAATATTCAAATCAAAAAATCCAACCCCATCAACCAAGCCAAATACAAAAGTCACATGATCATCACAATAGATACAGAAAAAACTTTTGATAAAGTCCAACACTCATTCATAATTTAAAAAAAAAAACTACAGAAAATCATAAGAGATACCTTCATCTGATAAAAGTCATACATAAAAAAACAACAGCCAACATCATACTAAATGAACAAAAATTGAAAGTTTAACTCTAAACAAGGAACGTGACAAGTGTATCCATTATCACCACTCCTATTCAGAATAGTTCTGGAAACATTAGCCAGAGCAACTGGAGAACAGAAATATAACAGGAATAAGGATAGGAAAGGAAAAAGTTAAATCATTATTATTGACAGATGACATGATACTGTATATAGAGGACCCCAAGAATTCTATCAAAATACTACCAGAGTTAGTAAGAAAATTCAGTAGCATAGCTGGATACAAAGTCAGCACTAAAAAATCAAGACCATTCCTGTACACAAACAACAAATTCACAGAAAGAAAAATTAGGGAAAGAGTATCATCCATAATAACATCTAATCAAATGAAACACTTAAGAATCAATCTAACAAAGGAAGTAAAATATCTATATATTGAAAATCACAGTACTTTGAAAAATGAGATAGAACCAGATATCAGAAAATGGAAAGATACGCCTTGCTCCTGGAGAGGAAGAATCTACATTGTGAAAATGGCCATCTTCCCAAAACTGTTATACAGATTTATTGAAATCCACATCATAATACCATTAGGGTACCACACAAATCTAGAGAAAGTATTCCTAAAATTCATTTGGAAACACAAGAGGCCTAGAATAGCAAAGGCAATACTGGGCAACAAAGGGAAGACAGAAAGTATTACTATCTCTGACTTGAAATTATACTATAAAGCCACTGTGATAACATTATAACCATACTGTCCAAAACACAGTCCTGAGGACTAGTGGAACAGATTAGGAGGTGCAAGCTCTACCACAGACACCCTCAGCCACTTATCTTTGACAAAGTGTTCAAACATGTTCACTGGAAGAGAAATAGGCTCTTCAATCAGTGGTGCTGGGAAAAGTGCCTTGCCACAAGCCAAAGAATAAAATTAGACACATGTCTACCACCATGCACTAAATGAAAGTCAAAATGGATTGAAGACCTAAATGTTAAAACAGAAACATTAAATATACTGGAAGATAAAGTAGTTAGAAATCTTGAAGACATAGGGGTAAGCAAAGAGTTTATGAACATGGTGCATATCACAATGGCTATGTGAATCAACAAATGCAAACTCATCTTATTAAAATATTTTTGTGCATCAAAAGAAATCATCAACAAAGTAGAGAAACAATTCACAGAATGAGAGAAAAATTGGCCAACTATCCCTCAAATGAAAGATTATATCTAGAATATATAAAGAAGTGAAAAAAAGTTTTATTGAAAATGAGATATTATAGTATCCATTGATCATTCTCTGTTATTCAGTTCACAATGCCCTGTAATTCTTTCACTCTTTGAATGGTTATGTTTGATATTATTGTATTTGAAACTATGCTCAGCTATAAGAGAAAGAGATATTGTGATAGCTACTGTTAATGTCCGGTTGTCTTAATGCAAAGTGCTGTGTTGCCTATGTTGTCCTGTTCTGATCTGCTCTGTTCTGCCCTCTTTTGTTTTATTCTCTTTAAAATTAAAGAAAAAGAAAAAAATGTTCCCCAAATTCAAAGCCCCAATCCAAAAATGGGCATCTGAGATGAATACTCACTTCTCAGATAAAGAAATAAAAATGAGAAGTAGATACATGAAGAAATCTTTGACATTATTTGTCATTTGAGAAATTCAAATTAAAACAACATTGTGATTGCATTTCACTCCAGAAAGAATGACTATCATCAAGAAATCAACCAAAAACAATTGCTAGAGGGGCTGTAGGGGAAAAGATACACTTCTCCACTGTTGGTGGGAGTATAAACTGAGACAACACTCTGGAAAACAATATGC
>PVJX010026334.1:0-25900 GCA_004027295.1 Dolichotis patagonum | reverse complement strand
GCATCTCAATTCCTCACTTGAAACTGTACTACAAAGCCACAGTGATAAAATCCACATGGTACTGGCAAAGAAACAGACCTGAGGATCAATGGAACAGATGAGAAGATGCAAGTATAAATACAAAGACACTCAGCCACCTGATATTAGACAAAGGGGCTAAACATGTTCACTGGAGGAAGGATAGCCTCTTTAATAAATGTTGTTGGAAAAATTGGCTCTCCACATGCAGAAGACTGAAACTAGATCCATGCCTATCACCATGCACAAAACTAAAGTCTAAATGGATCAAAGGCCTAAACATTAAAACAGAAACACTAAATCTACTGGAAGATAAGGTAGGTAGAAATCTGGGAGACATAGGGGTAGGCAGAGAATTCATGAACAAAACGCAAACTGCATGGGAAACACTTCAGAGAATCAACAACTGGGATTTCATACTATTGAAAAGTTTCTGCACTTCAAAGGAGATCACCAGCAGAGTGAAAAGAAAATCCACAGAATGGGAGAGAATTTTAGCCAGCAACCCCTCAGACAAAGCACTTATATCAAGAACATATAAAGAACTGGAAAACATCAAGCACCCCAAATTCAAAGACCCTCTCCAAAAATGGGCAGCTGAGATGAACACACAGTTCTCAGATGAAGGTATACAAATAGCAAACAAATACATGAAGAAAATGTTCACCATCACTGGTCATTCGAGAAATGCAAATTAAAACAACATTGAGATTTCATCTCACTCCCCAAAGAATAGCTGCCATCAAGAAATCAACTGATAACAAATGTTGGCAAGGCTGCGGGGGAAAAAGGAACACTGCTCCACTGTTGGTTCAAGTGTAGACTGGTACAACCACTATGGAAATCAGTATGGAGAATTCTCAGAAGACTAGGATTGGAAGTTCCATTCAACCCAGCTATTCCCCTCCTGGGTATTTTCCCAGAAAAACTGAAAAGTTCATATCTCAGTGATATATGTGCACCCATGTTCATAGCAGCACAGTTTGTAATAGCTAAATCTTGGAAACAACCAAGATGTCCATCAACCACAAAGTGGATGAAAAAGATGTGGTATTTTTATACAATGGAATATTACTCAGCTATGAAGAAGGATGATCTTGAGGCCTTCATAGGGAAATGGAGACAACTTGAGACTATCCTAGTTAGTGAAATAAATAAGAATCATATTTATAAATATCACATTGTGTGTCTAGTGTAAAAAGTAATAAGAACTGTAGGAGTAATAAAACCCAAAATGTGTAACTGATACTATAAGAAAGAGAGGAAAAGAAAGTGCTCTAAAAGATATAACTGCATATATGTTTAAGTGTGTAAGACAGATGACCATATTACAGTTTTTGTTAGATCATGGAGCAGAACTGTTAACAGTCTCATTGTTTCAATGTGTACTTTGTATGTTTTAACTTTGTAACTTGAATAACTATTTCCAAGATGACAGTATGTAATTTATCAAGTAATGATTTCTTAGTGGGGTTTTTTTTGTTCTTTTCTTTTTTTCCTTGGAATTCTGTATTGTTGCTACCCTTTTTTCTGTTTTGTTCTGGGTTTTTTTCTCTTTAAATAAAATTTTTTAAATGCAAAAAAAAAAAAAAGATGAACAGTATCGTGTGTGTAATATGTCACATTTTCTGTACCCATTCATCTGCTGACGGACAATTAGGTCGTTTCCACATCTTAGCTGGTGCAAATAGTGCTATGATGAATATAGGAATACTGGTATGTTGGAATCACACTTTCAGTTCTTTTGGATAAATACTCAAAAGTGGGAGATTTCTGAGTTATATGGTAGTTTTATTTTTAATGTTTTGAGTACCCTCCATACTGTTTTCCATAGCAACTGCATCATTTTGCATTTCCAAAGTGTGCAAGGGTTCCAATTTACAATCTTGCCAGCACACACACACACACACACATAAATATATTTTTTAATTTTTTTTCAGTACTGGGAATCAAACCCAAGACCTTCACAACTGAGCTAAAACCCCAGTCCTTTTCTAACTTCTCACTAAATTGCAAAATTGCCCAGGCTGGACTTGCACTTTTGATCCTCCTGCCTCAACCTTATAGAGTGTTGAGATTGGAGGAGTATAGTATATTTTAAAGAAAAGAAAAATAATTCACAGGAATGAGGAAATTACTGATAATAAGTTTGTACATTATATTACTGCTGTGGTTTGAATTATATCCTCTCCAAAAATATATTGCAGCTCTACCCCCACACACCTGCAGTATTTCAGGATGTGACTTTATTTGGGAAAAGAGTCTTTGCAGATTTAACCAAGTTATGATGAGGTCATTAGGATGGGCTCTAAATGAACATGACTGAAGTCCTCATAAAAGGAAATCTGAACACAGACATACGGAGAAGGAAGACCATGCGAGTCACATTTGGAGAAGGTGGCCTGCAGCGGGAATGATGCAGCTATGCACAAGCCAAGAAGCAGCTGGGGCTTCCAGAAGCTTGGAGAAAGACGTGAACAAGGCTTCATTGAGCACCGCCCAGCTGATGACTTCTGGTCTCTACAATCGAGGAGAACAAAGCTTCTGCTGTTTTCAGCCTCCAGTGTGTGATGCTTCATCTCTGCAGTCCTAGGAACTAACGCAAATGCCTTCCTTTGGAGATATTTAAATTTTTAACGATTACTTTAAAAGTCACACGAATGCCTTTAGGATGCTAAAGTTCAAAGCAAGCGAGAAGCTGAGGTGCCAGTGATGCTCCCATGCAGACAGCTACCTGTGCTGAAGATGCCGCCTGCCTCTGGCCCTTCAGAGAGACTTCAGGCCACCGGGACCCCAGGATCAACCAGAGCCCAACAAGCATAGCAACTTACCAACTCCTCGCCAGGATGAAGTTTAATTTCTTCCAACACCAGTGTAGTACTAAAAAAAGCTGTCAGAAAATGATCACTTCAAGAGGAAATTTCAGATGCCTATTGCCAATAAAATTTATAAATGTATCTTCTCGCGGGTACACAGCCTAAAATATCACTAGGGTTTGGGGGTTTTCTTGGGTACATATTTTTAAAGAGGGTTTCTAAAATTTAAAATTAAACATATGAATGTACTTTTAAAGTTGACCGTATTAAACGTTGGAAAGGAAAAAATGTCGTTTACTTGGCTTATTAACTGGCAAAATAGCATATGCCTAACTAGTATTTTGTAAGCTTTATCATCAAGATATTACTATTATGAAAACCTACATTTAACATTATAGTATTTTACATTTAATTTTTTAAATTTTGATTTCTATGTAATAGATAAAAATTTCTCACTATAGGTAGAAATTTGCAGTATATAATAGGAAAATTCAAATTACTTTAAAATAAAAAAGCTTATCCTTCCTTGTTTAATTAATTTTAGTATCCACTTCTAGATGTAATCATTCAAAATGTATTTATATCCTAGAAATGAAAAATACATATTGTTACATTTGCTCATAACAGGCCAATTTTTCATCAACCAAAGAACAACCATTATTTAGTTGTGCTTATATGAATACAATCACTTTAAAGAAGAAAACACAAATGTGATAGTTGAATTGAAAACCAGAAAACAGATCTCTTTTCTGATAAATAAGGTAATCTAAAAATCAAAGTTCCAGTTGTTAACACACCTGGATTTTTGCAAACACAAAATTTTGGATTGTTTTAATGAGTAGCATGTTGATAGCCTTGCTAATAGCAATCTAATAATTGAAATACATTATTTTCACTATTCTTATCTTAATAGCAGTACATTAACCCAATCTATTTCTACAAATTGCATGTTTGCTGCTTGTTATACATCTGATGAAGAAAATATTAAGGGTTACACATGAAATCCTAAAATCTTGTTCCCACATCATAATAAATATTCTCTCACCAAAAAAAAAAAAGTTGCATCTGGGGAAATTTCACTCTTGGTTGTTTAATTGGAAGCAAAATGCATATATGGGATTCATCCCCTTTTGATGTGAGTGACAGAGACTGACATTTGGTATGTGCGGTACTTTGACTTCTTTTGTGTAAAACCCCATAGCAAGGAAAAAGCCACCTAAGAGATCATCGTTAGCTCCAGCCATAAGAAAACAAATTAGTCCCTCCTCCCTCCTCACCCTTCTCATCTTCCATCCATGATTTGTGGGACAGATAGTAGTTTTCAAAGATGTCCACAAAACATTCCACCCCACATACACTTCATACAACATGAGGCTGACATTGCTTCCGTTGAGAAATGAGCAGGACACTGTTGCTGCCTTGACCAATAGATCACAGCACAGTGGAGCTTCCGAGACGAGGTCATAAAAGTGGTACAACCACTACCTCGCTCTCTGGATTACTCCCTCTTTGAACCTTTAGGCCATTAGGAAAGCAGCCCAGTGCTTGGGTAGCATTGCTGTGAGGAAGCCAAGTAGCCCCTGAAGACACCATACGAAACAGTCAGAGACCATATGAAGAGAGAGATCCTGGGCCAGCAGCACCTCCTCCAGCCTCCCAAGTGCCAGGGTGAGGCCTTCCAAGGCAGAACCACCCAACTGGAACACAAAAATTCAAAGAGAGGAGACCACGGTTGCTATTTTAGGCCCCTAAGTTTGGGGCTGATCTGATGTGCAGCAATAAGAAAAATCAGCTTTCTAAACATTCTGCTTTTATTTGAAAGATTTTTTTTTTTTCATTTTGCTTTGTGTCTGTTTTGTGATACAGGGCTCGATTAAACCCAGGGCCTCACACACACTAGGCAAGTGCTCTGCCACCAAGCTACCCTTCCAGCCCTGGACCCTGAGGTACGTTTAATGCTGCTGCATGACCCCTTAGATCTTTCACTGTGAAACAGAACATCAGATCCAGGTCAAGAATCCCCCTGCCCTGGCCATTCCTATCTGAAAGAGAAAAGACAGGAGAGTCTTGGGAACATCAGGCCACAGAGCATGCAGAGGAAAAATCAGTTACAACCTGCTCCTTCTCAGGAGGCTTTGGTCACCTGATCCGATCCAGAGAGGGCAGGGGAAAGGGAAGGGGATGGGTGCCAAACTGCAGAGCTGCTCTGAAACCGGAACAGCACAGAGTCAGCACAGGTTAGGGGGTCTTTACACCCAAATAGCAGAAGTTTGAGCTTCATCTAAGTATCAATAAGGCAGCATTTTCTATTCCCCTTTTTCTTGTAAAAATGCATCTCTTACTGCAAAATGGCTCAACACCCTATGGCAGCAGCCCACGAGCAGTCGTCTGGGTTCCATTATTGCACTTTCAAGCTGTTTTACCTGAGGAGTCACTTGATTTCTTTTGGGCTTCCAAATTTTCATCAGTGCAATGAGGCCCACACTGAACAGCCACGTGAGAATGGGAGACGGGTGTGTACAGGGCACACCTAGCACACAGCAGGCCCTCGGAAACAATTTCCCAATCTTTCTTTGCTAGTTTGAGCTCCAATGCTAATTAGCTGTGTGACCCTAGGAAACTGACTTAGCCTCTCCTAACTTCGGTTTAATCTGCGATCAGAATTTTTCCTGAGTATAATGAGTATCTCACATTCCCGTTCACTGTATATTTCCAGATTTCTACCATCAACTTGTCTTTCCATCTCTGGTCCCCTGATCTCCCCAACCACCCTGTACATGTTTCCAAAGTCACTCTTGTACCGGGCAATGCAGCTGTGCATTCCTGACACACACACACTGTTTTCCCCATCCCTGTTTTCAAGGGAAAAATCCAAAACTGGATGCATGATCCCCTTCCTGCTGAGCCTCGGGACTCCCTCTGCAGCCTCCACCTGCCCCTGAGACCTGCAGCGTGGCTGCTACAAACCCCTCACCATCCCTGCAGCAGCCCTCTTTCCCTCGCCCCCTTCCTGCTTGTGTCTACACTGCCATCTTCCATTCCACTGTCTCCTTCCGACTGAGCATTGCCTCCCTAGGAACCCTCTCTGGCCCTCCAAGTGGGAGCAAAGACAAATCTAGTGAATGCTTCCAACCCGGAGCTGACCCCCTGCAATGAAAAGGCCACTCTGTCTCCTCCAGCTCAGTTTTAAACCCCTCAAGGTAGGGACATGCCCATTGTTTCACCTCTTTGCCCCAGCACCACAGGTGCTTAGGCGGCCTTTGCTGGACATGGAAGGGCACTGGACAGCAAACTGGAATGTGGGTGGACTGCAGTCACTCTCCCGCCTCAGCCCCTCCAGAGATTAACAGGCTTAGGGTTTTCTTCCCATGTTGCATCCACTAATGAGAAAAAATGTAGTCTGTGCCTGTCTTCCTTTGAAGTCACTGCTTTGCAACCAAATGGTTCTGGTAAAAGACTTTGTAAAAAAATAAAAAATAGAGGGTTTTGTGACTCTTCCCTGTGGTCTCCAGCTTGCATTTCTACAACTCACAGGCAGGACCAAGTCTGTGTCTTAAAGGATAAGACTCCATGACCAAGGCTCACAGAGCACGGGAAAGGCAGAGATGAGTCTGAGAGGAAAGTGGGAGAAGGCAGGAGGACTTAGGCCACATCCCAGAGCAGGACACAGCTGGTAGGGTGAAGGAAGCACCCAGAAAATCAAAACCATCAGGGCCAGGCAACGACTGAACCTCTGCTTGCTCAACACTCTAAGAGGATTCCACTGCTCATGTCCTGATTCCCAAAGGTTCCTGTTCCAAACCCCCCCCCCAGACCCGAAACCTTCCTTCCTACTTCCCCTCTCCCCACATCCCATCCCCACTGTGTTTCTATGGCTTGCTACTCAGAGAGACAAAGTACCCCGGAGCCTCAGCCTCAGCTCTGCCGGCCAGAGCTCCAGTGGGTCTCTGACACACGCCTGCCACGTGACCTTGAGGCAGTCTCCAGCCAGTGCCAGCTGAGCCCCTATTTTCTAATGGGTAAGAGGAAGATCGCAGCCGCACCTACCTCCTGAGGCTGTAATGGGGCCTGAGGTCATCATGCAAACTGCTTAGCACAGGTGTAGGTCGCGAGGGCTGCTATAACCAACTACCACAGCACAGTGCTCTAAACAACGTACATTTATTTTCTCACAGTTCTGGAGACGGGCAGTCCAGGATTAAGATGTCTGCAGGTTCGGCTGGAGGTCTATCGAGATGGCCCCTCTTTGCTCGGTGCTCATGGCCATCCCTCAAGCTGTGTGTATTTATGTCCTAATTTTCTTTTAGGACTTCAACCTATTATTAGCTTGGGGAGTCCTAAATTCAGCCCGTAACACACAGTGAACATTTCCGCTGTCGTGCTTATCAAAAGTAGCCCTGTTGGCTATAAAAAGGTATCTTTTTATTAAACTGCCAGTGGAGTGAGCTTGCTGGAAGGCTCGGCCCTTTTCTTTTTCTCCCAGTGATGGTCTGGAAGCCCCATCTGGTCCTGTGCCACTGCTGCAGCATCCTCTGCTTCCGTCCACGCTGGGCTGCTACCCAAACTTGCATCCGGCCTTCAGGAGGCCACTTCTGGCTCTGCCCCTCTTGCTGGCTGCAGAACAGGCCCCACTCCCTCTGCAAGGCTGCCTTCCCCAGGAGGCTGCCGACTCTGCATGCTGGAGGAGGCACGACTGCCCCCCCATGCATTCCCAGCCCCCACTCAGTGTGGCTCCTCGCTCTTGGGTAGTCCCTGCTTGTGGACCAACACCAGAGTCAGCAGTAGTACCCTTCTGAGTGCTAGGCCTGGCTTCATTTCTCTTAATGAACAGGAAGCAGGATAGCCCAGGACACCAACGTATCACAGCCCTTCTATTCTTTACCCAAGACAGGTCGAAGGACATTCAGAACTGACCCACACACCTGCAGCTTTCCAGAAGTAAGACTTTTAATTCTTTTTCAACACCCAAGAAGTCCCTAAGAGTCCACCTGCAGGCTGCTTCAAAAAGGAAAGATAATAAGTCCATCAGCAGATGAATGGATACGGCAAATGTGGTATTTGTACACAATGGAGCACTTCTCTACCCCCCAGAAGGATAAATTTGAGTCATTTATGGGAAATCGCATGCACCTTAAAACCATAAGGGTAAGTGAAACAAATCGGACACACAAGCTTAAGTATCACATGGTTCTGTGTTATATGAGAGACTCAAAGTAAAAATAAATTAAAGGGCAAAATAAAAGATAAACAATAGGAAACAGGGATCTTTTACAGAAAAGCAGGGAAGCAAGAGATGGAGGGAGAAAGAAAGGAAGTGAGAGGAAGGGCACACAAGAATTAAGATATTACATACATGCCCCAACTCCCTATGAGGAGTGAAATCATTAGATACTAAAAGCATGAACTAATAAAAAAAAAAAAGATACTTTCCCATTCTGACCCTTCACATTATCTCCCTATGGCAGAAATGGTAGCCTTCAGAAATCCAGTTATAGTTTTATGTCCCCTTCCGGGGTAAGGACAATGTCTGGCTTTCCCGATAGGCTTACAGCTGAAGCTCTGGACAGATTCCTCCCAGGAGTGTGACAAGCATTGCACTGCTCTCTCCTTTCTTGGCACATACTGGGTCTCCTGGAGATGGCCCCCTGGTCTTACTGTGGCCATTCAGCTACAGTAGTCAGGGGTCCAATTCATGCACCTCACTTGGGTCCCCACAAGAAACAGGAAAAAATATTACAAATTGAACAATGAGCATTTGGTAAGCCTCAAAGCTATAAAAGCGAATTTGAGAAAAATGTCTCTAAGAAAGTACTTAATACAAATTGGGAAGGAAGGAAGGAAGAAATGGACGATGAAGAGAAAAGGAAAATAGAAATGAGAAGGAAAAGAAAAAAGAAGGAATGAAAGAAGTAAGAACAGAGAGAGGAAAAGAGGAAAGAAGGAAGGAAAAGAAAGGGTGCCAAGGGACAGAGGAAAAGAAAAAGGTGAAAGAATAAAGCAAGGCCATGTCCCCAGAGCCTCCCCACAGGAGGTTCTTAGCAAGTGCTTACTGAATTCAGTTGAACTGCTCAGGTATCTTCAATACCGGTTTCCCTACCCTGTCCTCTCTTTCAAAACAGCCGTGATATGTGATTCACTCTGGGGTTGAAGTGATTGGGTTTTGCTCATCAACCCCACTCTTTTTGTCTGTGTGCTACAGGATTTAAGAAATGCAGCCCAATGCAAATAGTGGAGAGGTGTAAATAAACAGCCACTGTGCTCTACACCAGGAAAGAGCCAAGTGTGACTGAAGAGGAAACTGTAACAGGTAACCTTCCTCCTAGCACCTCCCAAGCCGCCTAGAGGAACCGACTCCTCAAAATATCTACAGGCACAGCATCTTTCCTCTGTGCTGATACACACTTCTGAAGTGCCGTCACCCGGACCTGGGGAGAAAACTTAACAGTCTGTGGAGTCCCGTTTCAGGCATGCAAGGAGGGTGCTTTGCTTCGGTATCTGTTTCTGTGTTTCCTGAATAATGGAACCACAGGAACCCAGGTTTGCAGCATTAATTGTGGGGGATAATGGTTGTTTCCACCACTGTTATTTTAAAGGCCACTCTGCAGCTGAGTGACAGGTCTGAGCCAGGCGTGGCAGTGTACTCCTGTAATCCCAGCACTTGGGAGGCTGAGGCAGGCAGATTGTGGTGAGTTCGAGACCAGCCTGGGCTATAAAGTGAGCCCAAGGCCAGGCTGAACCACATAGTAAGACCCTATCTCAAAAAGATGAAAAAAAAAAGAAGAAGAACCTGAGTGACAGGTCTGTAGTAAAGATTAACTTTCCATCTTGTACACTATAAAAAAAAAAACCAAACACTGTACACTCATCACCAACTCTGCTTCATGATCACTGCCTTGTCTTTAAGAATCCTGCTTCTCCCCTAAGCCTATATACTTCATTCTAACTCCCTTGACTGCTAACGTTAGTCAGTCTTTACATATTCGTCAGTGAATCTGACCCAGAAGACTGTTTCTCACAATGCCAAAGGCACTGGACTCTGTCAAACAACGTCAGCCTTCAAACACTACCCGGCCGTACTTAGACCTGAGACAGATGGACAACAGGACCACCATGCCCTGATAAAAGCATTCTCGGGTGCTATTTCTAGACCCTCTTCTCACATTAAAATCAAATACACAAAGCTCCGCCTTTCACCCCAACAGTGCAGTCCTTCCCTGGATTCACCCGCTGCTCTCTTGCACGGTCTGTCAAAAACTCCTAAGGGTTAACTTTCCTGCATTCCCTATTAGTAAATTCTTTTTACTGAGAACATGCTGTGCCTCGCAGAGCATTAGTCATAAGTTAATTAGGGTGACCAAAAGCTCTTCCTTCTTGACTTTGGACAAGAGACAATCAGCTGCCACTGACAAGTATTACAAGAACATTCGAATGCCATGTACGAACAGGAAGATTGAGCAACCCAGTCATTCTTGCCTTTCTTCACTTTCATATGAACACGCCCACCCACCAACCTGTTTACCACCTTCTACCTCCAATTTATGTAAAACAGGAGCTGTTTGCTTAGCTGAGCAAGAGGGCAGGACCTGCAAATGAAGGTTACAAAGATGTGAGGTATGTGCACAGAAAATATTTACCATAAGATGGCTTTTGTCTCTGGAGAAAGCTGTGCAAACATTTTAGAAGCATTATTCTTTTATCATTTTTCCAACTACAAAATTTACATCTATGACATGTATTTCATATGCAAGTATTCATTATAAAAATTTTAAATAAATGATTAAATTCCTCTTTAATGTCATTAGCCAGATAATCGAGACCAATACTTCGGTGTGTGTTCTTCTAGTTTATTTTCTATTTATATATCCTTTTTATTTTCATGATGGAAATTTATGTCTTTAACTTTTTTCTCAACACATGTCAATGTTATTAAACATGCCGAATAATATTTGAGGCATAGACATATTTGCAAATTTAATAGATAAAAAGAGGTGTGTCGAGTTACTTTCTTAGAATACTACTAAGATTAAACAGGAGACATTAATATTCTTAAATTCTTTAGCTTCGACTGGAACAGACCAACAAAAAATTAGACACAAAGAATCCAGCAGTGAAACAACACTGCTAGCAGTTTTGCTTTACATCCTCATAGGGTAAAACTTGGTAAACTTGTATACGATTTTCTAGTACATGGATTTTTAAAACTCCCTTGATTTTTTTTTTTTTTTCATTCCACAACATTCATTTTAAGAGAGCTGGGGATGCAGTACTGGTAGATTGCTTCCCTACATTACCAAAGTCCTAAGTTGGAACTCCAGCGCAGAAAGAAAAGACTTGCAAAGCTAAAGGCGCAGGACTCTGAGAAGAGGAAGCCAATCTGCACGCAGCGCACGCCAGGGGCGAAGAGGCAAGCTAGGACAGAAGCAAGCCACACGTGGAGCTTTCTTTTTTCTTTTCTTTTCTTTTTTACTTTTCACACCCTCTGCCTCTCTTTCCCTCTCTCCCCTTCTCCAAGGGAACTAAACATTTGCTTTCGTCCAAAGCCGAAGTCTAAAGAGCGCTAGTAACAGCCAACAAACTTGACACAAAGCGACCTTCGCCACACCTGGATATCTGTGATGCTCGCTAAGGGACAAGAGTTGCTGGGGCCCACATCGCTGCCAACTGTGGCCTCTCAGCAGCAAGCGGAAGCGGGGACCGCCGGGTGCAGAGGCGGAGGAGAGCTGACCCTGAACCCAGGGCCTTCGCCTGGGACTTGCCCCCTGGTGGGCGGGACAGCGCACTGTCACCTGCAAACCTGGAAAACTCAAGAAACCGCCGCTCCAGCCCTAAAAGCCCACAGACGCGCTCTCAGAACCCCAAACCCTGACGTTCAACCCTAGGACCACAGCCTGCCCAGGTCGCTGTCACCACCCCGCAAAGCCCGGAAGCCCGATAGAGCCTGAGTCGCGCATGCGCGCGAGGGCCGGGCAGGACGCGGAGCCGCAGAGGTGCGCACGGTACCGGCTTCTCCATGGCGCTGCGCGGCGCCCCGCGAGGACTCGCGGCGGTGAGCACGGCCGGGCCAGGGTCCCCGCCGCCGCCTTCCCGGCCCGCGCTGTCCGAAGAGTCCACTTGGGCCGCGCGTCCCTGGGCTCTCCGGGCTGTTTGCGGCTCCCGGCGTTGCCATGGCGACGCTCGATGCTCCGCCTGGACCCTCCTCCCTCCTCCCTCCTCCCTCCTCCCTCCTCCTTCCTCCCTCCTCCTTCCCACCCAAAGCTGCTAGGTGGGGCAGACCCGAGGGAAACCCAAAGCCACAGGCCCCAGGCCCCCATGCCAGCACTTAACTTTTCTGTGAGCACCATCTGTAGCCACATCCAGTTGTTTGGATTAAGTGTCTCTGGCTTCAGGAAAAAAGAAAATTCAAAACAGAATCTAGAAGGTTTCGACTTCAATTTGCCCAGCTTCCCACAAGGCCTGGAATTAAAGTTCGATTCTTCTCCTGGCATTGTTGTCTGGCACTTTCACTACTGTTTCGTCTTAGTCTTCAGTGGGAACTTTTAACCTGAGGTTTTAACCTGGAGGTGACAAAACGCTAAACACTGCCTACCTGTCTGCGTACATGAAGCCCAAGGAACTTTGCCTCACAGGACCTTGCAGAGGAACTCTGTGTGAACACACCGTCTTCCCCATCGGCAAACTCCTCTCTCAGCCGGGCCAGCGCTGTCCAATGGGGACACACTGTGTGGCATACGGCGTAAGTTCATACTTAATAGGAGCTATATTTTTAAAAGTAAAACAACAGGTGAAGCTAATTTTATGTTTAACTTAACCTAATATGTACCAAGTATTATTTCAATATGCTATCAATATAAAAACTATTCATGAGATCGTTTACATTGTTGTATCATATGCAGTCCTTACAACTGATAGGTTTTTCCTTGGCTTAGTAGAGAAACATGAGCAGAAAAAGGAAAAAAGTGCAAAACAGCCTTTATTGTGGGATCAGGAAGGCTGCAATAGAGTGCAAGAGGCCCTCGAGGCAGACAAGTCGGGGTGCTGGCTTTTATTCGGTTTGACAGGGAATGGAGTTTGAAGGGGCGGGCAGAATGACATAATGACAGCTGATTGGGGGAAGCTGGCTCGTGCGCGAAAAGCGGGAAGTTTGATTTTGGATTTGGAAGAAGAACACGGAAGTCAGTATTGAGGAGCACGCTGTCCATTGCCATGTTGGGCAGGCACCACGCTGAGCCTAGCACAGCTTCACATTGGTGGAACCCATCGACGATCTGATGTGTTTACAATTACAGCACACCTCATCTCAGCCCCCCACATTTCAAGTGCTGGATGACCAGGGGGCTGTGGTACTGCCTGGGACAGAACAGGTCTACTAGATACTAAGTTCTAGAAACAACCACCCAAATCCTCTTGATGAGAGGGAATACTGCATGGGCTCAGAAGGTCTACCAAGCACTTAATTGTCTCAGTTCTCACTAGGAAAAGAAGAGTTCTTAAGCAGCATCAACAGTCTCCAGAAATTAAGAATATTTAAAATGACACTTAAACTCTGACTTCACTAACTTCATAAGCAATCTGTGTAGTTTTGCCTTGAAAACTACCATGGGACGCTCTTCATGTTTGCAGCAAGAGGGTGCTGAGTTCCCTCCCACACTGCTGTCAGGAACTGCACAATGTCATCATCCTGCCTCCCCTCCTCAGAATGTCATCCGAGGGCATATCCTGTAATCACAGTGATAACCAGCTCCAAAGTTTTGGAACTTGGTCTTCAAGAGGGCTTACTTTTTTAATAGAGATGAAAACTCATCCTGGCTAGGGAAAAGAGGTACCGGTGAAAACACTAACCATAGGGAGCAGCTCTGAGAAGGAAAAGAAAGCCTACGTTGTTCTAGTGATCATTGTGCGTTAACTCAGTTTGTCTTTGCTTTAAACTTGACCATCATCATTATTGCCCTGATCACGGAGTAGACACAGAAAGGTGAGCTGGCTTGCCCAACGTTACGTGAGCAGAGGACTAGAATGGGCTGTGAGCCTGGTGGCTGAACTTCACACATGCCCAGCCTCTGTCTAGATTAAGATGATAGATGGTCCTGGGGAGCGAGGGAGAAATACCGGCTCATCAGCATAGGTCTGCCTGATTTCAGAAAGAAAGCATGGCTACCACTGGGCCAATGCAACCTTATTGTTCTCTAACCTGTGCTATCTTAAGAAAAATTGTGAGCTAGAACTTTTTGTCATTGGTATCCCCTTTCAGCTAAAATTCTTTTTCAGTCAGAAGAGTGTGTGCTGTTGAGGATTCCTAGGATAAAGCAGACTTCCTTGGATCTGGTCTGGCACCCAGACCTTCCTCAGCCATGCTGGTCTGCCACAAGTGCTTAATGACTCCCTGCCTCAATGGGAGAGCTTCCTAAGTAGATGAACTTCCACAGTGAGACATTGTTGGGCAGAATGAGGTAGTGGGCTCAGCCACCTCATGCCCTTCCTACACCTATACTCTCAAACCTGCCTTTCTGGAAATGGAATCAGGGAGATGACGGGCTGGTGAGGAAGAGGTTTGAGGTGGAGGAGCTCTCGGACTTCTTAAATCTTTCCTGCCCTGACTATGACTGGAGACTGCTCCAGCATTGAGGAATACACAATCATGCTGCAGGAAAATAATCCTTTTTTTTTCCTCTGAAAGATTTTTAAGTAAACTTCAACCTAAAACCCCTACTAAATGATGCTTGCTAAGTGGGTCTTTTAACAAGATATGCATGCTTGATACTTCTATTTTCCAGCACACAATAAATGCTTAAAAAATAAGTCTTGAAAGTAAAATGCCTAATGGAAAAAATACAGGGTGATTGATTCCTTGTCTGTCCACATTGTATCATAGACACCAAGACTAATTATATAGAACTGTAAAATTTCAGGTCTGAGAATAACCAATCAAGATGATGATTTCATTTTATAGAAAAGAGTGTCATTTTATGGAAAAGAAAATAGGACTGACTCACTAGAGACCACATAGCTATTAGCTGATGGAAATAGGACTCAAAATCAAGTCATCTTTTTGTGCTGTGTTTTAGTACATGGCAGTACTTAAAAGTCACACATTTCTTCCCTAGATTTGAATTTCAGGATCACAGTGCTTTACAGTCCTGTGCCCACCCCCGATCTTCCATAAAGTTTATCGTTTTTATCCATCATTATAGTCATATAATAAGAGAGAGGGAAGGAAGGAAAAAAAGGTAGGAGAGTAAGAGGGAGTGGGAAGGAGAGAAGGAAAAAGAGAAAGGGGGAGGGGGGAGAGAGAGAGAGAGATTGACATAGTAACTTATTTGACTGATTATTGGATGGAATTCTATTAACTCTTTACCTCCATAGTTTTTAAGAAAACTCATAAACTGCCATAAAAAACAGCAGGCTGTTGGGCTAGTGACATCTACATACAATGAAGAAATGATTAGTTCAGAAATGAATATTAATGTTAGAGTTTTCTGACACAGTAGGAAAGCAGAAGGAAAGAGAAAGTCGCCTTTATTGAGGATGCAGAGAGGAGCCCACAACCAGTGGGGGCTTGGCTTTCTCCTCTAAGATATAGAGTGGGCAGAGGGTTATATAACCTCTGATTGGAAGTGACTCATGTAGCAGGCATGGATGATGTGTGAGGAACTGTCTGGAATCTTCTTTGCATGCAAAATGGAAAAGGAAGTTGCAATTGGGGCTAAAGAGGAAGGTGGAGGAAGTGGTCATGAGGGTAAGTGTCTCCACTTTGGCCTTCCGCCATGTCAGACCACCACCATAATGTACAGTAATCTATATTAGGGCAAAAACCTTTCAATTAAATTCTCATTTTAAAAAACTGAGCAATGGTAGAAGTCCCTCTTGGTTGTCTAACCCACTTATACTTCAGTCTCATTTATCTTTGCCTACCTGCACTAGGGAGATAGGAAAGAGTAAATATTCCCAGCCTCCTTTGCAGCTGTGGGTGGTCATGTGACATGACTGATGAATCATAATGGCACTCTACTAAGATCTATGGGAATAGATGACTGATAGACCGTATCAGTCAACTTTCCTACTACCTGGACGAAATACCAGAAATCACCAACTTAAACAAGGAGGCGTTTATTTTGGCTCACGGTTTCAAAAGCTACAGTCCATAGTCAACTTCAAGGCACAAACATCATAACAAAGGGGCATGGCAAAGGTCTCTTTAAGGTACCTGGAAACAGAGAGGTCAAGCAAGAGTGAAAATGAGAGATATAACCTCCAAAGGGAAGCACCCAGGAATGCTCTTCTTCCAGTTGAGCCCCTAACACCACATTTGCTAGTACCCTATCAGTGGATTAATCCACTGATGAATATAAAACCCCCATGACACAAACACCTTACAAAATCCCTACCTCTGAACACATGAGACTTTGGGGAAACATTTTATATCTAAACCATAACACAGACCCAAGTATTCCTTTCTTCCAGCTGGCACGATACCTTAAAGTGTTGCAGTCAGTCACATTGTAACTATGAGGGAAAAGTCATCTGCATAACAGAAACGAGAACCTTGATATCTTTGAGGTTCTGAATCAGCAGTAACAACTGTCTCTCCCAAGCCCTATTTCTATTACCTGTTTCTATTTCTGTTCCTGTTTCTATTACCTGAAACAGGAAGCATTCGTAAGTGACACAGCAGCTGTCAACTCTTCTTGTTTCTGTTGGGTCCATTTTATTTTACAAATAGAAGAGTTATAAGTTGTGTAATTAGAGGATAGTTCCACCACTCTCCTGACTGCAGAGCAGGAAGGTGACTCAGGTCAGTCAGTGAGTGAAATCTCACACTGGTTTTGTTCACATCCACCCAAGCACAGATGCTGAGTGGTTGGGTGGCATCCCTTCCCCTCTGGCACTGCCATCCCAGGTGCCCAGAATCCCATGGTCTTTTTTAGAGGCAGAGGATAAGAAGGATCATAAACATGTCTGGATGTTGAAGCAGGTTAGACTGGCTAAGCAACGCCTCCAAGCACAGAGCAATCTCAGCATTGCTGGAAGATGAAGGGTTTCCCCACAGTGAGCATCCATACCACCACAGGCCCTGTCCCCCAGCACTTGGCTGCCCAGGATGCTTCTCCCAGTCTCTCCCTATTCTGCTTTCCTGTTACTGACAGCCAGGAATACCCTGACTGTGCTCCACGACATGCAGGCTGTGTGGCCACGCTGGCTCTTCAGAAGGAGCAATACCCAGGGCCTGCAGAGGACCTTTGTCCTCTTTGGGTGACTACCATTCAAATCTCCTTTGAGTATTTGAAGAATTTCCTAGCAGGCAGAGCCTTCCATCCTCTTTAGAAATGAAAAGGACTCAGTACTTTCCCACTCATTTTATAAGGAGGGGTTTATTACATGACCCAGACATGACCAATCAAATGCTCTTGTCTTGGACTTCAGTCAGAAACTAGTGACCAAAAACACGGCACAGTAGACAGCACATTCTGGCAGCTGATGGCAGCAGTGACAGCAGCACTGAATTTGTGAGGGCTGCTGTAGCAACAGTGACCTCCTAATCTGTGTATCCAGGGGCCAGCCAGAGCAGTGACAATGTCTTTGACAGACTGTTGGCTTTGTGGCAGGATGTCTGACTATGCTCTTTGCAGCAGGTGTCCTTGGTCGTTTTCTAAGCTTCACTGTCCAACTTTGTCAGATGTTCTGAGCTGCCTAAATCCTTATCTTTTTTCAGTTCCAAGGACTGAGCCCAGGGCCCTCACACTGAGTTGCACCTCCAGCCCTTTCTCTGTTTTTTTATGTGAGACAGGGTCTTCCTAAGTGATGAAATGAAAGCCGAGGCTAGTCTTGAACTTGTAATCCTCCTTCCTCAGCATCCTTGAGTGCTGAGATTACAGGCATGCAAGCCACACTCAGTTTCCTTATCCTATTCATACACCCTTTTTGATTTTTTTATTTTTGCTTCTTTTTCAGTTGGTGATGGGCAATCACCATTGCTTGCAATTAAGAATCCTGATAGACACAGTCACATATCTGACGCTACCCTGTCCTTTAAGTCTGTAAGCAACATTCACCCATGGCTGTTGTATGTATAATGAACCTTCTACAAGTTTGGGAATACTAGTGAATGGAAGGAATTATGGGAGTAAAGGAGGAAAGATGTAAAGTAGCGCAATAAGATGACCTCAAATTAGAAGACAAATAGTTTCTTCCTTGGGAAGAGAGGCATGGTTTGCTAGTTCCTAAACTGATTTTCAATTTGCAAAAGTGTATTATTAGTCACTGGTCTACAGAGGAACAGAATCAGTAAGATTTATATGTGTGAACATTTCAAGGAATTGTTCTACATGATTGTGGACATTGGCAAGTACAAGATCGGTAAAGTAGTCAGGAAGTTTGGACAAAGACTGACCCTGCTGTGCACCAGTAACATTTGCTCTTCCCTGGGAAAACCTCAGCTCTACTCATAAGCCCATAAGCCATCCTCAGTTATTTCTCGCTCACAGCCATATGACTTAAAATGAATATAAGAGAAATACATTTTGAGGTGCAATTGTTTTCTTTTTTAATTTTATTTTAGAGAGGATAGAACCAAGCAAAATAGAATAAAGCAAATCAAAACAAGGAAGTATAAGTTTCATAGGATTTCAAAACAAGATAACAGGAAATCAATAATGGTTACCATAATGCCTCTTGTTGTCTTCAAAATAGCTGCCCATACCTTCAGACATAGTAAAATCAAACAAAACAGAAACAGAATAGAACCAATAAAAATAAAACAATGAATGCAATACAGAATTTCAAAACAAGATAATAGTAAATCCAAAATGGCTACCATAATATATCTTATTATCTTCAAAATAGCCTCCTATGCCATCAGATACAACAAAATCAAACAGGATAAAACTCAACCAAACAAAACAGAATAGTGCAGGATTTCAAAACAAGATAATAGGGAATTAACAATGGCCACACCTTCAGAAGCAGATCCCCATAGAAGCTACATTATGTATTGTTATCTTCTGAATAGATTATCAGACCACTGGCTTTAGGCCTTCAAAGTCAATGAAACACTAAACACTACAAGCATTAAATTGTATTTTAACTCATTAGCTATCATCACAGCCTGTGTTTCTCCAGATCAGCTGGTCACTTGCAGGGACGGAGATGCATGAGAGGGGACTTGGCTCTTGCTGTCTTCCTGCCTACACACTGGAAGGGGCTGGTGTCTGGCTTTCTCCCAGTCAGCCCACACGTGGTGCCGACTCACAGGAGGTCTTAGCTTTTGTTGACTTCTTGGTCTCCTCCTGTACAATTTTAGTAATAAAACTACTTTTCTAATTAAAACTTAGACTCTCCACTAAAAATAAAGCCTTCTGACACCAGATGAATGCTTTTTCATGCACTGAGAAGATATTAGCATTGCCACAGAATGATTAAACTAAAAAGGCACCTACTGGTAAGAAAGCCCAAAAGGCTTTTTCCCCTGTGCTCTATGTATATATAGAATCAAGGTTCATCAAAAATATTTTTGTCTGAAAAGAAAAGAAAAGAAAAGAAAGAGAGAAAGAGAGAAAGAAAGAAAGAAAGAAAGAAAGAAAGAAAGAAAGAAAAGAAAAGAAAAGAAAAGAAAAGAAAAAAAAGAAAAGAAAAGAAAAGAAACAAAATAGTGCCATTGGCTTGGTCACCATAAAAAAAAATTATGTCTGAAAATGGAGAATGCAGTACCAGCAAAAACAGCATCCAGATTTCAATATCCAATAGTAAATCTAACAAACAATTTGGTGTGGGCAATTATACTAAGTGTTAAATGCTAGCATGAAATACATATTATATATATATTACATCTATTTTTGCCAACATGCAATATTCTCATAAAAATAATAGTTTCATAAAACAGATTTTCTACTTTAACAAAACAATATTTTACATCTAAATCTGAATATAGCCAATTCATTACTTAAAGTGGTTGGCAAAGAGTGATTAAAAATAAGAACAGCAAGAAAACATGAAGTCCTGGTAATATAAGTTGTCTTTAAATGTTTTCTTTTAGTTTCAGCCTTTAAGTGTGGCTTCAGATTACCAAAAACAAATAAAGTCTGATTAACAACTGCTTTTTGCCACTTGGATGACCTTAGTCATGAGTTTTAATATTGAAACATAAAAGCAATTTAACAATCAAATTGACAAAAGCATGTATCAAAGTTTTACTTCAAATTAGTCACAAGAGAAGAAGCAGCCAGTTTGAAGATGTTCTACCTGTTGGAGATATTTGTAGAAAAATAAGAATCATGATTGAGAAAATTTTTCCAAACCTTGGAAATAAGAAAGAAGAAAGTTTATGTGGTTTTTATATCTTAGAGTAGAGTGATAGTGGTGGCCCACATAAGGATTCTTCAAAGGAATGTACACCTTCGTTTGAAGTAACATCCACCGTTAATTTGGACACGGATTGTGAAATAACTGATTCACCAGTATATTTCTGCCTAAGACAAATGAAAATGTTTATGGTTTGACACAAAAAGAATCACAAAAATTTCACTGTCATGGATGCTTACTTTATATTTTTTCATTTGATGATAAATAAATACTTTTGAAATTTCTGTAATCTTGAAACCAACTGGATCTCTCATTAATGAGATAATCACAGCAGTGGAGAAGCAGAACATGGAACAGTGTTAGAGAGGAGGGAACCAAAGACCAAACACAATGCCCAAGGTTAAGCCTCCATGACCCAGTTAGAGACACTCAGAAGTGTGCCTTACTAGCCCTCTACACAGCGCTCAAGCTAGTCAAATTGACCTTCAGCTTAGCTGCACAGATCCAAGTGCCAGAGGGCAAGGACTGGTGGCTTTGTAAGAAGAAGAAGGAGAAAGAGATGGAGAAGCAGAAAGACGAGAAGAAGAAGGAGAAGGAGAAGAGGAAGAGGAGGAGGGAGAAGAAACAGAAAGAAGAGAAGAAGGAGGAGGTAAGGAAGAGAAGGGAGGGAAGGAGGAAGAGAGTCCATTGTACACGCAAATGTACTCAAGAAAAGTTATGTGCAGACCCAGAGAGGAGGTGGCCATCTGCGAGCCAGGAAGACAGCCTTCCTCCAAAATGGACCACGCTGGCAATCTGACTGCGGGCCTCTGGTCTCCAGGACTATGAAGATATCAGTGTTGCTTGCTTAAGCCCCTCATTCATGGTATTTTATTACAGTAGCCACAGTGGACCTAGGCCGTAAGGCCTTATTGGGTATCTGCCTCTTCCATGCCATTCCTTCTTGGATGGCTTCCTCTCCCCAGCAAGGACGGGTCCTTCGTTTGTCCTTGCTGGCGTCACCACTCAGAGACCACTGACCTAAGCAGGATGTCAGACTCCAAATTCTCCCTCTGGGAACTGGAATGAAGACGTAATTGTCAGTGCGTCTCTCCTAGGCGCTCAAAGGGCCGCTTTCGGCTCAGGAGTCCTGGAGCAGCGCCCTTCTCTGTGTGCGTGGGGAGGTGGGGCCTGGGAGAGCACAGATTCTTCTGCCCCGCCACCAGGGGATTCATCCTCCCTTCTGCAGGATATTCCAGTAGGATCTTCCATGTATCTCATCCTCTGTCTTTAACTCAGTTTAAATGGGTTTCTAGTTTATTTGTTTGCTTTTTCATCAAAGCAGCTTGATGAAGATGAAATTTACATTCCCTTTCTGGCTTAAGTTTTCAGAAAGGAGAATGTAAACTATGAAAGTGTAGAACACGTGACATCCCCTCTTTACCGGCAGGAGGAAAATTGCCAAGTGCCTGATTCTACTAATTCTCTGGCATAGTATGTTCCTGACATGCCTCTCCCAGCACAATCTTGTGATAGAGTGCGATTCTACGCTTATTTCTGTTAGTAGGTGATATTCAGTATCAAAATTCAAAATAGCAGCTAAGAAAGAAAATCATCCCAGACAAGATCTGGTACCAAAAGATTCTTGCTGATAGAATTTATGACTCTCTTCAGGATTCCCCAGCTCTAAGGAAGTTAAGAAATCCTTCTGGAAAGTTATACTTTAAGGAAGTTAAGAAATCCTTCTGGAAAGTTATGTGACTGACTTCCAGTGCACCTGACCATCTGCCCTTTGGGGAGCCTAATGTCACCAGACATATTTTTCACCGTTTTACATCCAAGTATATATTTTTTAAAACTTCAAAAACACTCTTATATAAATATAAGACAACAGGTGCCAAAGATTCTGCTCTCCCAGCGGGCCAGACTCCGAGGCCTGCGTGTCCCTGCACTGCTTTCCCAGCAGGCCCCACCTCCCCACGCACACAGAGAAGGGCGCTGCTCCAGGACTCCTGAGCTGAAAGCGGTCCTTTGAGCGCCTAGGAGAGACGCACTGACAATTACGTCTTCATTCCAGTTCCCAGAGGGAGAATTTGGAGTCTGACATCCTGCTTAGGTCAGTGGTCTCTGAGCGGTGACGCCAGCAAGGACAACCGAAGGACCCGTCCTTGCTGGGGAGAGGAAGCCATCCAAGAAGGAATGGCATGGAAGAGGCAGATACCCAGTAAGGCCTTACGGCCTAGGTCCACTGTGGCTACTGTAATAAAATACCATGAATGAGAGGCTTAAGCAAGCAACACTGATATCTTCGTAGTCCTGGAGACCAGAGGCCCGCAGTCAGGTTGCCAGCGAGGTCCATTTTGGGATTAATTTTTTTTAAAATTTTATTTAAAGAGAAAAACAAAAAAAGAAAACAACCAATCAAAACAGAAAAAGGGTAGCAACAATACAGAATTCCAAAGGCAAAAATATAAAAGAACCACAATAACAACAACAAAACAAAAACAAAAACACTAAGAAATCGCCTCTTGATAGGTTACATACTGTCATCATTGGAAATAGTTGTTCAAGTTACAAAATTAAAGCACACAAAATAGACATTCAAACAGTGAGACTATTAACAGTTCTGCTCAACAATCTAACAAAAACAGTAATGTGGTCATCTATCTTACACACTTAAACACATTCAGTTATATCCTTTAGAGCACTTTCTTTTCCCCTCTTTTATATATATATATTTTTTAATTTTATTTTAAGGAGGGTAACATTAAACACAACAAAACAGAACAGAACGGGACTTAAGAAAGCATAAATTTCAAAGCTATTCAACCAGGGATCTTCACTGTCATATTGTCTCTTGTTTTCTTCCAAATGGTTGTCCATATCTTTGCATATGGAAAGCTCATACTAAATACCATAGCCAACCTTTTCATAAGATGTGTAGTTAACTGGCGCCCACTTGCTAAGGGGGGGGGGGAACATGGGACAGGGTAACATGAGATGTCTGATTCTCAGCCTGCCCACCGGCAGGATTACAGCCGCCACCCAGAGAGGGGAGGAGTTCCTTGTTCTCCCAGCACCCTGAGTCAACTGCATGGTGCAGGTCCCAACATGCCAGGGTCTCTCTCCTTCAGGCCACCGAAAGTCAGCCACACTCACAGCCGCCTCCCAGAGAGGGAAGAAGCTCCTTGTTCTCCCGGCACCGCAAGTCAACCGCACGGTGCAGGTCCCGACACACCAGGGTCTCTCTCCTTCAGGCCACCAAAAGTCAGCCACACTCACAGCTGCCCCCCAGAGAGGGGTGGAGCTCCTTGTTCTCCTGGCACTCCGAGTCAACAGCATGGTGCAGGTCCCGAGGCACCAGGGTTTCTCCCCTGCAGACCCCCTAAAGTCCTCCATACTCACCTGCTATTTCTTTCTAATGAATTGACCATTCCATTTCCAAAGTTCTGAAATGGCCATCAGACCACAGAAAGAATTCTCTTTAGGCTCTTGTTTGAAACCAGCAGCTACAGCAATCTGCTGGCTTTGCTTCAGGGCCATGCGAGGTCCATTTTGGAGGAAGGCTGTCTTCCTGGCTCGCAGATGGCCACCTCCTCTCTGGGTCTGCGCATAACTTTTCTTGAGTACATTTGCATGTACAAAGGGCTCTCTTCCTCCTTCCCTTCTTCTTCTTCCTTCCCTCCTCCTTCTTCTCTTCTTTCTGTTTCTTCTCCCTCCTCCTCTTCTTCTTATTCTTCTCCTTCTTCTTCTCATCTTTCTGCTTCTCCATCTCTTTCTTCTTCTTCTTCTTCTTCTTCTTCTTCTTCTTCTTCTTCTTCTTCTTCTTCTTACAAAGCTACCAGTCCTTGCCCTCTGGCATTTGGATCTGTGCAGCTAAGCTGAAGGTCAATTTGACCAGCTTGAGCGCTGTGAGTGTCTCTAACTGGGTCATGGAGGCTTAACCTTGGGCATTGTGTTTGGTCTTTGGTTCCCTCCTCTCTAACACTGTTCCATGTTCTGCTTCCCCACTGCCATGAACTTCGCAGCTTTGTTTACCACACCCTCCCCTAATGAGGCTTTTGTCTTGGAGCAGGCCAACAATGAGCCAAATTCTGTGAAACCATGAGTCAAATAAACCACTTCCTCATTGAGTTGTGGCTGTCAGGTATTTGCTCACAGCAACAGAAAGCTGACCAGTGCAGAGCCCTACCCTTACGACATCATTTACCCTAACTACCTGTTACAAGCCATGTCTGCTACTGCAGTCACACTGGAGGTAGGCCTTCTACAGGAGCATCTGAGGGGTATGTAATGCAGTCCACAGCAGTTGTCTACAGGCCACAAGAGCCCACTTCCAGGACACAGCAGCTCTCACCCTTCCAATCTCTAACTCATGCCAAATTTTTCATTCTTTTTTTTTTTCATTCATTCACTTGTCAGTCAGTGCCAGGCGCATACTGGGAGAAAGATGAATGAGAGATATAACCTCTGTGTCTCCAGATTTCCCTGGCTGTTGGAGACCACTATGAAGCTGCTCTGAGCAGGATTTAAATTTTACTAATTGGCTTTCTATTTTATCTATGAGTCTGTCATAGGCCTCGGCCCCTTGCCTGGTGATGGGAGTTGATTCATAGTAAGTGAACCTCTATGAATCACTGGTCCTGGCTGAGGCCTGTAGTGGCCTGTGAGGCCAGAGATACCTCAAAGGGCAAGGTAAGGCCACAGCTGTGGACACTTGGCTCCAACCCCAATTAACAAGATAGAGACTGCAACTGCAGAAATCACTCATACAGTATCAATCCTACCATAAATGTCAATTGGAGATAGGACAGTTCTCCTAAATTGGCATAATTTACTACTTGGAGAAGTCTTTGAAGTGACTCCCAAGGTCCTGCTCATGACCTGCGCATTCCTCAGTTTCCCCGCCTTTTGTCCTAATAAAGTGGGCTAATCCGGAGATGTTTTAGTCTTAGCCCTCAGAGTCTCGAGCTTAAATAAAGGGCTTTGACCCTCCTGGAGCCCAAAAAGATCATACAATTGTCGCATTTTATTTAACCTCCACCATACACTTGCTTGGGAAATCAGGGATCTAGGTCAGGACCCGATACCTGGCTAAGGGGAGAAATGTACCTCTCTTGGATTCACTGAAGGAAAGGCCATCAGATGTGCCAGACACCCCAGGGAAACCTAGCATAGGAACCACCTGGTCAGCTCCTAACAGTAAGACCTACTTCCCTTTTTACAGTTGTTTACTCTCCTAAATGTGTTTTTGCTGTCATTGGAGTTTCTCTCAGGTAAATCGGAAAATTTCTCTTTTCACAGCTGATAAGTTAGGATGCTTTCTGTTTGGAATCCACACTCCTTAAATCCTTGTATTCTCAAGAAAGAACATTTTTTAAAGTTCACTGAATTCCATAAGCACGTAAAGAAATGTTTAGTTCAAGGAATATATCACCCCTCCTTCATGATCAAACGTGCTAAAGCTTTCGATTTCTCTTAAACCAGTTCTTTCCTAAATCCATCAGCTCCCAATAGAAAAACCAAGCTGCCATCACTGTATTTATCCCTCGAGTAGGAAAAAAAACTGAACCCGGCACAGTGGCAAGGTCTATAATTCTAGACCAGGAGGCTGAGATGAGAGGATTATGAGTCCAAGACCAGTGTCTTAGTTACTTTTCACTAGTCGCTGAGACAAAATACCTGATGCCCAAAGTCGGGAAAGAAAAGGTTTATTTCTTACAGTTTTTGGAGTTTTCAGTCCATACTCAGTTGGCTCCAAGGCAGGGTAGCATGGCGGGGACGCAGTTCATGGC
>PVJX010026333.1:0-25977 GCA_004027295.1 Dolichotis patagonum | reverse complement strand
GAGGTCTTGAATATATCTCTTTATGTCCACTAATGCTGTGTTTGATGTTGCATTTTTGCTGCCCTCAATCTCTTTTGTATTTACCTCTCCTGGATCAATGTTCTCAGGGTTGGGGGCTGGGAGTGTTTTCTTATTTCTCCCTTTTGTCATGTTTTTGGTTCCTTCCATACATGTGTACAGTGTAATTCCCAGACCCTTTTATTGTTGTTTAAGGCTCTTCTAGAGGGCACAGGTTAGGAGCTTTAGCCCTTTTCAAAGGGTTATCAGAGATTAGAGTTCACCCAGGGCCAGTGTGCGCTAGCTCCTCCCTTCTGGGCCAGTCAACCTTTGCAGGCCTTCACCGCATCAGTGTGCACTGATCTCAGGGAAGTAACTGGGTCCCCACCAGGGGCGTGGCCTAGTCCAAGCAGATTCCACCAATCAACTCGGCGAGGGGAGTAACCAGCTGAAGCCACTTCCTTATGGAGTTAGGGCTGTCCTGCCCAAATCCAACATGTCATCCAGTCGATTTCCCCTTTCCCGTGGGAGGGTCTTATTCCCATCACTCACCGCGTCCCCGAGAACTGCTGGACTGTCCGACCTCCAACTTCAGCGCTGCTGTGGTGGGAATTCACGGTGCCTCTGGGTGGGTCGTGTGCAGTGCTGGTCCCGGCGAGCTGCACGCTGGGCTGTTCAGCTCCGTGCTCCGGCGGCTCAGGCCAGCCGCTTCGGCACAGATTGCTTGTTCAGGTTGGGTGGAATTCAGGCGTCTTGAGGCGGGTGCCGTGCTCGCTGATCTTATCTTCACTAATAGTAGCCCCAGGACCTCTTATTTGAGCGGGATTTTGCGCTTTAGTTTCTTTCTGTGTTGTGAGAGTCTATCTCTCTCTGTTTGGGTCTCTCCAGGGTATTTTATTCTGGCATTTGAGCTGTCTCTCTAGGAGAGGGTCTCTCTCCTGCTACCTACCAGTCCGCCATCTTGTCTCTTCTCCTCAGGAAAAAACTCTTAAAAATAACAAGGAAACAGGCAGTAATATAAAGGCTAGAAGATGACAAGAGGATCTATAACTTAAGAATAAAAAATGTGAGTGAAGAAGCAGGGGTAAATACAAAGGAAATACAAAGGCTATTCACAGAAATAATTAAGGAAAACTTCCCAAGCATAGGAAAAGGAAATGATATTCAGATGTATGAGGCATACAGAACTCCAGCCACCTACAACCAAAACAGAGCTACACCCAGACACATAATAATCAAGATCCCAGAAATTCTTCACAATAACAGAATATTAAAAGCCATCAGAGAAAAGAAACAGATCACCTATAAAGGAAAACCCATCAAAATCATGACAGACTTCTCAACACAAACCATCAAATCAAGAAGAGCTTGGAGCAAAGTATTCCAAACCCTGAAAGACAATAACCTCCAACCAAGATTGATGTGTCCTGCAAAACTCTCTCTCATGATTGATGGAGAAACAAGATGCTTTCATGACAAAGAGGAACTGGGGGAGTTTGTGGCCACCAATCCAACCCTATGAAAATACTGAAGGACATTTTAGAAAGAAAGAGAAAAAAATACCAGGATTTCAGCAACAGTGGCGAGAGGCCTCAGTGAATGGGGCAGACAGTGGAATGAAGGAGAAAAGTAGACAACCAATGGCAGAAAAATAGCATAGCAGAGATGAGTCAGAGAAAGTTGGCAATAATCTCTAACACAGATGGCCTTGATACAGCAACAAAAAGAAACACAGGCAGAGTAGATCAGGGGGTAGGGCCCATCAAGATGTTCTGTATAGGAAATATAATTAACCTGAAAGAGGGTTTATGGACCAAAAATCAAATATGACAAAACAATGCTGTATGCGACAGGGAACCAGAGAGAAATTGGAGCAACTTGTCCAGCACCTGCAGGTAGGTTGGAAGGACATGATACTTTTGAGCAGTAGAGAACTACTCAGCTATAATGAAGGAAAACCTTGAGGCTTTTGTAGGTAAAGGAATACAACTTGAGATCAAGTCCAGGAGTGAGAAGGTTCAGAACCACTTAGGTAAATAGCAGGTTGCCCCTACAACCTAAAAACTGAGGGAGTTGGTGGGGCCCAAAGTGTGCAGTGCACCCTGTGGGAGTGAAAGGGGAGAAATTATCTAAAAAAGGAAGGCAGAGGATATTGTTAATAGTGTATCAGGATTTAAAATCCACATTACTCTCACTGCTCTGTTTAGAAGGATTATATTTTGTTCCAGTTTGTCTACTTGTACTAGATTTGAGGGCACAGATAACTATCCCAAAAATAGCAGGACATAGTATGGTAATCATCGTTAATTTCCTATTAACTTAATATGAAGCCCTGCATAACTTACACTGTCTTATTATACTGATCTTATTTGAATCTGGTTTGTTAGATTGCTGTTTTGTACTGACTGATTTTATTCAAATCTGTTACAATTGATAGTATCAAGTCTGAGAGTATAGGCAACTACACTGAAGATGACAAGATTCACTAGGATATCCACTCTGGTTTGATTATTACTTGCTTTTGAAGTCTTACACTGTCTACAATGTTTTGTTTTTATTAATATTGTTATGCACTGCTATATTCAATTATACTATGCCTGATGATATAGACAATTCTATTGAAGATAACAAGAGACATCATAGTAACCATTGTAGATCACCTTGGACTGCGGCTTTATGACTTTTTGTTTCATGTTTTTCTAGGAATTTGTTTTGTTTTGTCTTGCTTTGTTTTGTTTTTCCCTCTAATACAGAAAGGATAGATATACACGTAGAGATTCATGCACATGTAGAACTTATAAACAGTTTATGAGAACTGATTATATAATGCATGTTGAAATGAACAACTACTTTGAAGAAAAAGACACTATGGTACCCAGAGCTGATTCCATGGTGTCATGGTGTGAAATCCAGCAATAATATTATTCTTTACTCAGAGTGACTTTAGTCTGTTTTGTTTTGTTTAATTTCAACACACATGAAGGTATGGACAGCTATTTGGAAAATAATGAGAGACACTATGACAGCCATTTTGACTTCCCTATTGTCTGGTCTTGAAAACCTAAAAAGCCTTCATCATCCTGTTCGGATCAGTTTTATATATCCGAACTGATAGATAGTGACACTGATAGTGCAGATTTCCGGTTGTCTTGCTTTGAAATTTATGTCTCTTACATTGCTTTCTTTTGCTCTGTTTTGTTGTGTTTAATTTTACTCATTTTAAAATAAATTTTAAAAAAGAAAAAAATGTCACCATAAACAGCATATTCCAGTAGCACAGAATAGGTCCAAAACTTGCTAACTCATATGACATTCATCTTGCTCAGTGAACTGAATTTGTCAATTCAGGGAAGAATAGTGATTGTGTCCAAACTGGCAAATAAAATGATTGCATTTAAAGTCAACCTGGAATTATGGGAGTGATGATGAACATGGATTTTTGATGTGTTTGAAACATTAATAGATAGTTTGAAAGAGACTAAACCAGTACCGTCTTTCTGTCAGCTGGTGCCTAATCACCATTCTCAGCTTTTAAGAGTTTGAACGTTACTTATCAACCACAAGCGTCACAGATAGTATTAACTAACTCCTAACTAAGATTGCCCAGCTTGTGGGAGGATGGGCTCATGAGCAATATAGGAATCCAAGCAGCCAAATTGATAAATCTGGGATTTAATTAGTTGAGTCAGCGACCACTCACATAGAGACCCCTGTTTCAGAGTCTCACCAAGTGGTACTGAACTAGAAAGTTACAGAGTTTTTAAAATAAAGAACAACAAAAAGACACCCCGGTGGAAACAATTTAGCTAGAATCTTACATTAATTTTTGGTTGACACCTGCATCCTGCTTCTTTTGTTGAGCAGGTTAATTTTTCTCTTGTGGGTGCAGCTCATTCTGCTTTTCTTATGGGATTGTATTCTAGGTAATTTTCCATTCTCCTGGACCAAATACAGGGAACTAGTTAAATGCAGGGCTCAAGATGGCACCAGTTATGCCAAGCTACAACAGTGGGCTACCAAGTGAACTCTGAGTGCTCAGCCTGACAAGGCTAAGGAAACCAACAGAGCTCATGAATTTTACTGTGCTTCAATAAATTCTCACACTGAGGAAAGACACAAGTATGTCTGTTCTGTGTTACTAGCATAGCTCACTTACAATGCCCATATATTTACATGCAAAGTGGGTAAATTTGTATACTTTTCTCTTGCTGATCAGCACTTGGCATTGAGTTCTTAGACCTACCTGAAGATCTGACATAAAAACTAAGGGAAACATGAGGGATAGTGACACATGCATGTAATCCCAGCTACTCAGGAGGCTGGGACAGGAGGATCATCAAGCCCAGGGAAGTTCTATAAATGACCCTCCTTGGGTCATATAGCCACTTGTTAAACAAGTTGTTGTTGCCACACAAATGAATTACCATGGCTAGCCAGGCCTCCTGGTTTATGTGCTCAGGCCTATGGGCATGGATAGAAAGTCTACAAACATTAAAACAAGAATGGAATAACTTTTTTGGTAAGTGAGAAAATGCCACAACAGACAATATACATAAATTAAGACAATGCCAGCGTTGATGGGTGCAAGACAAGGATTCCATGGATGACTCTAAGGCTTTTGATTTAGAAAAAGGGGTAGAGGCCAGGGATATAGCTCAGCAGCGTAAGCACCTGTCTGGCAAGCACAAGGTCCTAAGTTTGATCTCTGGAATGAAAAAAATACTTAGAAGAAGGGGTAGATGAGTGCCCTCCTCTAAGATAGCTAAGTCAGGTCAGGGGTATCAGCACATCACTATAATCTCAGCTACTTGGGAGGATAAGGCAGAAGGATCCCAAGTTTGAAGCCACGTGGGCAAAATAAAAGAAGGAAGGAAGTTCAGGCTGGGGGCAGAGAATGGGGCAAGAATGAGGAAAGTTTAAGACACAAGATGATGGACCAACTACAGAGACACACCAAGTGCAGGTATCCAGACTTAGAGGCCTAACTCAAGAGAAAAATAATAGCTAGAGACATAAATTTAGAACTTTTTTGTCATGTAAAATATAGAAAATGTCATGTTGTTTCCAAACACAGGTCCAGAAGCTCACCCCACAGAAAAGCCAAGGTCTAAGAGACACATGTTGGAGAAAAGAAAGATTTCACTCAGAGGCCAAAGTATGGATAAGTATGCTCTGTGCACACAAATCAATTTCCAGGTTTAGGAAAGGAATAATGAGGGAGAGCAAATGAAGGGAGAAATACTCGTGTTCTTTTGGGGAAAAGATGGGGATTTTCCAGGAACTCAAGTGCCACGTCTTTTTGATCTGGTATTTGCAGTCATGGTTCCTGGAGTCCTTAACCCTGAAGGGGGAAAGGAGAAATTATGCATTTTAGACACTCCTCACTGATAGGGCAAAATATCCAACACCTGCAATTTAAAGGAAGAAAGATTTATTTTGGCTCCTGTTTCAGAAGTTTTCATCATGCTGGGCAGGCTTGAGCACAGAAACGGCATGGTGGAAGGGCCTGGAGGAGGAGAGCTGCTCAGCACACAGCAGCCAGGAAGCAGAGTGAAGAGCTAGAAAGGTAGGGAGACTCTGCCAGCCAGGCCCCACTTTCCAACAGCACACCCATCCACCAACCCACCAGCAGTTGCTTCCATGGTGAGTACAGTACCCACATAAACCAGACCCCTCCACAAGCCCCTGTGAGTGAAAGAGGCCTCTTCATCAAACCAGAACCTAGGTAAGTCTGGATCAAATCCGTGGGTAACTGCATGGTTCTGGGCAAAGCATTTTTCAAATGATCAACATGTCTACATAGAGAACTGAGTAGAATCTGACTCAAAGGTCAAGGGACCAAACAGGACAGATGTAATATGAAGACAGAAAATGGCAAACCTTTTGACCCTATTCTAGTCATCCACCAGACATTCACAGGTCCAAATAGAAAGTCAAAATTTTCAGGAAAAGTGATCTAGTATCTGAGAAGTAGCCTAGGCAACATACATTTTGATGGTTAAAAAACACCACCAAGAAAGAAAAAAATCCACCAATTTGGTTTCTTTTTGCTCATTTTCTGAAAGCTTTGCTTTTAACTGTCCAGTAATTTATACACTGTCCAATACGTGACAATTGACAAAAAATATGCCTCATTTGTGATTGTAGCTTTTGACAATATACGCCAAGTATACCTTCCTGATGTGGTTTGAAAACATATGCCCTGGTATATGCGAAGACATTTTAGAAATTTATGCTGGAGCCCAGCCACCAGGTCTTTATTCATGCAGTAAAAAACAAATTTGCTGCACCTATTTCAAAAAATAACTGAAATGTCACATTTGACAACTGGTTCACGAGTGACCCATGGATGTTACATTTGCTAAAAGAATACCAACTGGCCAACACAGGAACTATCCTAAACTAATCCTAAACAAAGCAGGAGATTCTTGGGGAAATGTTGTAAGTTCATAATAGAGAAATGTATAGTGCAATCTTTGGACTTCAGAAAGACATAACATTGGCTACCTATGTGATAAAGAAAAACAAAGTAATATTGATATTGTCAACATTACACCATGATGATAAGATTAATAGTGAAACCAGGTCTAGTGGTATGTGTCTATAATTCTAGCACTGAGGAGGCCTACACAGGAAGATCCTGTGAGTTCAAGGTTATCCTGTGGTATAGAGTGAGTTCAAGGTTGCCCTGGACTACATAGTGAGATCCTATGTCAAACAACAACAAAAATATTTATAGTGAATCCTCAACATAAATGAAGCCAGAAGTGGTCATATTTGACAACAAAACAAAAGGTAGAATAGATAATGTTGGTGAGTTATGCAGCACCTATTAGTCCTCAAAACAAAGATTTGGCCAATGCTTATGTTTTACTCAATCCTAAACATGTCAGGCATAAACTATTTCATAGTTTACAAAGAAAATAACAAGCACAAAATGGAGAAATTTTCTTAGAGGATTGGGAATAGAATTGATAAGTGATCAATTATTACAGAGGAATAACAATACGTACCTGCCCAAAGAACTCTGCAAAAGAATTCTGGAGCAGACCAGTGAAAAAATAGGGTAAACATCAGAAGCACTTCCTAGAAAATAGGAAGACCAGCGACATGTCAAGTGTGTCCTACCAAAGAAGACAGGAATCAAAACCCATGCACTATCAGTGTAAGTGATACTTTTGTATGGAACTTGCTGTTCTCATGTGTGAAGACTGTCTTAGGTGTGATAATTGAAGCCAAGATTATTATGTGGTAGGGTCTTATTTGTGTTTTCATTGTAGTTCACATAGTTCATTTCTGTTTTAGATTTTATAAACAAATAAACAGTTGATGTTGAAAATGTTGACATTTATTCTAAACGCTAATTGTATACTAAAAATTTAATATTTTATTTTGTTGATATGTTGTTTTCCTGTTAGGTATACATTGTATAATATAATAAAACTCATAAAATTAAATAATTCAATAGAAATACTCCTAAAAAATAAATATGGGTGTTATACATCTACTTAATGCTCCTTTTTTGAAATTTAACATGACCCTCAGAGGGATAAATTCACCGTCCTTAAAGGATTTTGTTTTTACTTTTTTCAATCAGATTTGTTACCATACATAGTCTGTTTGAGTTGAGATTTTTTCAAAGAAATTGTTGAGATGACAGGCTTTTTCTCAGTTCCACTTTTTGTCTTTCAAAACATTCCATGATATCCATCTGTGGCAACAAGTTTTTGCATATGTTTTATCAAATTCTAAATTTTAAAAATTGACATAATTTCCCTACAAAAAGCATAGTGCCTTTTGCACAACGTTGGCAAAAAATTTTGTGGGCATGTTGGCACACATGTTGGCAAAAATTTTGTTGAATATTTTCCTTCTGCCATAATTTTTATTTTCTTTCTTCTTTCCTTTCCTTCTTGTTTATTTTTTGGTTTTGTTTTCTTTGAGAAGATGTTGAAGCCGAGCTGGAATTTAAATGTTAAAGCATCGATAAGTAAGCAAAACTCGTCCTGGCCTGGCTGTGCAGGCTTGAAATCCCAGCACAGGAATCCCTGCCAGCAGACCAGCCTGGGCTGCAAACTGACTTCAAGGCCAGCCTGAACCTCTTAGTAAGCCCCTGTCTCAAAAAGAAACAACCAAACTATTTTTCTAGTATAAGGGAGGCCGAGTAATTATGACAATAGTGAAATAAAAAACCTATTTCATAGCCAGTTCCTTCATACACACTTCCTACACCACAACTCTCAAACACGGGACTGGGATGGGACCCGCCGGGCTGCCATCTGGGGGCGGGGCTCCAGCTGCGGGCGTGAGGGGCGGGGCTCTGGTGGGCGTGGCGTTCCGGGGGTGCCGAGTGCTGGTGCCAGGGGCGTGATCTTAAGGGCTTCCAGAACCGCGTAGTGCGCAGGCGTGCACAGGCAGGCGGCGGTTGCGACTGCGGTTAGTGGACAGTCAGAGGGCTACGTCCGCTCCAGCCCTGCAGGTTGGCGGGACTGGCCTGGTGGGTGCATCCTGCGGCGGGGCCAGGGTTGGAACCGGGACCGAGACCGGATCAGGGACAGGGGTGAGGGAAGCCGAGGCCAGCGGGCGGGACGAGGAGGTTCCGGGTGCCCAAGGCTGTGTCGGGCCAGGCCGGGCCGGCACCGTGAGCCCCGGGCCGGGCCGTGTGGAGCCTCTCAGCGGCACAGCCCTCTACCCCGTCGCCAGCCTCGCGTCGCTGCTCGCCTGCAGCCTGGCGTCATGGAGCCGGTGCTCTTGGTCCACGGCGGCGGTGCCAGTTGCATCTCGTGCGAGCGCCGGCAGCGCGTGCGCCAGGGCGTGATCCGGGCGGCCTCGCTGGGCCACGGCGTCCTGAGGGCCGGGGGCAGCGCCGTAGACGCCGTAGAGGCGGCGGTGGCGGCGCTGGAGGACGATGCGGAGTTCAACGCAGGTGGGGCGCGCGGACGCGTTGCCTTCTTATGGGACACGTTGGCAGTACAGGATGATCGTACATCACATATCATCACACATCGTACCTGTATTTTCCTCCCTTCTACCCTTCTCCGCCTCTAGATTACTTCCCTTTTGCAGATCTATCTTCTTTTATTGTGTTCTTTATTTGCATGTTGAGGGTCTCATATAAGAAAAACAATGTGATATTCAAGGTCGTGTGTCTGATTTACATCGTTTAGTAGTCTGGTCTCAGTGCCTCCGTTCTCCTGTAAATGATTCAAGTTTATTCTCCTTGCTATTCTCCAGAATAGCACTCCATTATGGATAAATGCAACCTTTTCTTTATCCATTTATCTGTTGATGGACAGCTTCCACGATTTAGCCATTATGAACTGTGCTGCTATAAACATTGGTGTGAATGGATCTTGATAGCATGATGTCTTTAACTCTTTCATGAAGATACCTCGAAGGGGAGTAGCTGAGTTGAGTGGGATTTTTACATTTTAGTTTTTGAGAACTCTCCATGCTGATCCCCACCATCAGTATGAAAGGGTTCCTTACTACCTGGAGCCTGACCAGTATTTGTTAGTCTTTGATTTACATTCCATCCAGGCTAGAAGCTTTTTGGTGGTAACACTCACACACAGTGTGGGGCTTCTGTCTTCAGTTAGTCCTTTCAGCCTACCCAGAACTATGCTAAGTCACACACCTGCCGTCCCATGCCTCCCAGGCTGTGCTCTGAGTCTGACCTGCAAGCGTGAAACAAAGTGAGTGTCCTTACCTGTTTTCCAAGTAGGACCCAGATGCACAGAGGTTAAGACCCAGAGCCAGGGCTATGCCCTGTCCAGGTGGAAGAAGTGGGCACCAGGCTTAAGGGGAGGAGTGCATTGCAGAGGCGAGGCAGTGGGAGCTGGGTTGTGTTCAGGGAGGCCTGGCATTTCAGGGAGATGAACCATGAAGAAGGGACTAGCTGGGGGATGAGACCTGAGACCAAGTCAGCATGGACCGAGTGCTTGCTATCTCATAAGTGCTGTCTTAGCCTGCTTTATACTGCAGTTATAACGTAATCACTGGATCCCGTGCTGTAAAGAGAAGTAGGGCCAGGAGTGTAGCTGTGTGCTTGTATTTGCCCGGTGTATGCAAGGCTTTGTTCCATCTCTAGCACCACAGAGAGACAGAGTGAGAAACAAGGGATGTTGGGAGGAAAGGATGGAGGGGACAAAAGAAAGCGAAGTAAAGCAAAGGGGTTTGTGAACCACAGCACTGAGAACAGGACCAGCATTCTAGGTTCAGCCCAGGACTCCTGCAGGTGGCCCTGCAGCAGGAGAGAGATGAGAGGCCAGGGAGAAGCCAGGCACAGTCAGGGTAATCAGCTCACTCCCAGGAGTGGATCCACCTCCACAGCACCAGTGCAGTCGAAGCCTCTTAGGCCCTGGGGACCAGGTTGCCAGCCCCAGCTTCATCCAAGCCTGTGGGTGCCCAATTAGATCTGAGATTCAAGGATCCCTATGGCAGTGGGATAGCAGAATGGCTCAGGGGGCTGCATTAGAGGAACAGCCAAAGGCTTCTCTGAATGCTGTGGGCCGACCTTCTACCTTCGTCTTGATGCAGGCTGTGGCTCTGTGCTGACTGAAAATGGAGATGTGGAGATGGATGCCAGCATCATGGATGGCAGAGACCTGGGCGCAGGAGCCGTGTCCGCTGTGCGCTGCATTGCAAACCCCATCAAGCTGGCACGGCTAGTCATGGACAAGGTGTGTGTGCCTCCAGTGGGGTCTTGGGGACGGGGTTCCTGCAGTGCTTCGGTGATGGCAAGGCCTGGCCCCAGGAAGCACCGAGATGGCAGCTCTGGCAGACACGTGTCAGGCACAGCACCACTCCCCAAGGGTCTCAGACAGCCAGAGTCAGACTCATAATCATGTGACACATGGAGTCTTTGTCATTGGCCTGTGTTTCCTCAACCTCTGTCCAGCACATGTCAGAGCACATGTGTACTGAGAACATACACACTGTTTAATAGCACATGTTAAGTAAGAATGGTTATTTTTTCTGGTTTTGCTTTTTGCTTGTTTATTTTGTAATACTTGGATTGAATCCAGGGCCTTTGCAGTGGGCTACATCCACTACCCTTTTTCTGTTTTGAGACGGGATCTTGTAGAGTTGCCCAGGCACTCAGGCTGGCTGATATATGCATGTAATCCCAGCACTAGGAAGGAAGAGACAGGAGGATTGCTGTGACTGCATAGCAAGACCCTAAATAAACTAAAGACTCCAAAATTACCCAGGCTGAGCTGGAACTTGCAGTTCTCCTGCCTCATGGATTAAGATTTCTAAATGAAAGTTCATGTGTAAGTCACGTCCCTAGCGCCGTTCCATTGGTGGGGACTCTTCTGAAATGAAAGAACTCAGAGTCAGGCTCTTCAGTATTCAGAAAAGGAGGCCAGGCTGGAGCCCACCCACTGTAGTAGCATGCATGCCTCTCATGCATCCCTATACTGATCCCCAGCACCAGGAAAAAAGAAGTAACAGGTCAGTGAAGTTTGCATCTATGACCCTCTGTACCCACAGACAAGGAGTTATTGCCACACAGTTGGAACAGAGAACATTAGAAACTTTTCAAACCAGGCACAGTGAGTGGCACATTCCTGTAATCCTAGCTTCTTTTGAGGCTGAGGCAGGAGGATCAGTTTCACCACCACCCTGGGAAACTTAGACCCTGTCCCAAAAAACACAAAAACAAAGATTAAAATTTCACAAAAATCTCCCCATTTATTCTTTGCTCTCTTGTCAGACCCCACACTGCTTTCTGACTGGCCAAGGTGCAGCGAAATTTGCAGCAGACATGGGGGTCCCGGAGATTCCTGGGGAGCAGCTGGTGACAGAGAGGAGCAGAAAACGTCTGGAGAAGGAGAGGCAGGAGAAAGGCACCTCAAGTCCTGACTGCCCCAAGTGAGCAGCCCACAATTCCAAGAAGTCTTGGGGAGATACTCAGCAGATCTTATCTGACAGTGCATTTCTTAAGCCAAGGACTGAAACAACTGCTCTTAGCCCTCAGTTGGACCTTGTTTGTGGCTGCTTTGTGTGGGAACTCCAGTCAGGTCTGCAGCGCTCTCCCCTGATGTGGGGTAGCCAGAGACGGCTGCTAGTGTGAAGCTGTCATGTACCTTCCGCTTCCTTAGGTGTCTGTATCTTACAGAGATACAGGGCATCTCCTGCACTCAGCTGTATTCTTCCTTGCCTTGGCTGTGACTTAATAGTCTAATTCCCACTTTCCAGCTTGTTGTCTCAGAGGCACAAGGAGCCCAGAGTGACCAGGAAGAATTATTATGCTTCTTGGTTCAAGCCTTCCCATCTTTGGAACATTTGCATTTCTCTGCTGCCATAGATGTTAAGCATTTTTATTGACCATTTGCATTTTGTTTCCTAACAGGGGTCTACTCATTCAGTCACCCATATTTTGATCGGATCTTTTTTGTGGAATTTATTTCTTATGAATTCTTCATATATTCTAGATGGTAGTCCTCTATCCAAAGAATAGCTAACAAAAAAAATTTTTTTTCCCATCCTCTAGGCTATCCTTTCATGCTGGTGATGGTTTCCTTTGCTGGGCAGAAGCTTTTTGATTTAATACACTCCAACTTGATGATTCTTGTGCAAGTGAGATTCTGTTCAGAAAGTCCTTGCTTATGCCTATAAGATTTTCACGACTTTCATCTTCCAGCAAGTTGTTTAACATTTATATGTGCATGGCAAGACTTATAGGTCTGGGGCCGGGGATTTAGCTCAGTGGCTTAAGCGCCTACCTGGCAAGCGTAAGGTCATGAGTTCGATCCCCCGTACCAAAAAAAAAAAAAAAAAAAGACTTACAGGTCTGGTCCAGTCTTCTGTAGGTGGATAGCCAGCTTTCCCAGCACCCTTCATTGAAGAGGTGTTCTTCTCACTGTCATGTTTTAGTCCCATTTGCCAGAGGATAGCTGAATGTGCCTGAAGTTGTTTCTGCATCCTCTGTTCTGTTCCATTGATCCACAGTCTGTTTTTGTGCTAGAGCCATGCTATTTTTATCACTGTAACTTTGCCATATAACTTGAAATCAAGGATTGTGATGCTGCCTTCTGTGCTTGTGTTACCCAGAATTACTTTTGTTATTGTAGGTTTGTTGTTGTTGTTGTTGCTCCATATGAATTTCAGAATTGTTTTCTGTAGTACTGTGATAAATGCTATTGGTATTGTGATCAGGATTGCATTAAATCTATCAGTTATGGAAGTATGCCCATTTTGACAATATTGGGACATCTTTCCATTGTTTTGGTTTGGTTTGGTTTGGTTTTGGAGGCAGGGTCTCATTATGTAGCCCAGCCTGGCTTTGAATACACAGCGATCTTCCTGCCTCATTCTCTCAAGAGCTGGGATTGTAGGCCTGTGCCACCACATCTTTTCAGTTTTTGGTATCCACTTTAATCTCCTTTTCAGAATATCAGAGATTTGTTTGTTTGGTACTGAGGATTGAACTCAGGACCTTGCGCTTGCCAGGCAGATCCTTTGCCACTGAGCTAAATTCCCAGCCCCTAGAGTTTTTATTGTAGAGATTTTTCGCTTGCTTGGCTGAGTTAATTCCTACGTACTTGTGTTTTCTTATAACTATTGTGAATGGTATCATTTTCCTAATTCCTTTCTTGGCAGGTTCATTATCATTGTGTAGGAAGGCTACTGGTTATTTGCATGTTGATTTTTGTATCCTGAGTAATGTGGTTAATTCTAGGAATATTTTGGTGGACTTTTTTTAGTTATTCTGTATGAAGGATCATGTCATCTGCAAAATAATGACACTTTGACGACTTCTTTTACTAACCCTACACCTATCCCTTTTCCTTCTCTTGCCTGAATGCTTTGGATGTTGAGGCACTAGTGAGTATCCTCGTCTTATTCTGATTTTACAGGAAAAAGTTTGTTTTTCTTTTTTTTTTAATTTTAATTTTAAAGAGAATAAAACAAGAAAACAAAACAAAGCAAATCAAAACAGAACAATGCAAGCAACATAGGACTTAACAACAAAACAACAAGACATCAGCAGTGACTACCATATTGCCTCTTGTTTTCTTCGAAATAGTTGTCCATACCTTCACACACAATAATATCAAACATAACGAAATAGAATTTTCAGTTTTTCTATGTTTATTATGATGTTGGCACTAGGTTGGTCATAAATAACTTTCATCAGATTGAGATAAGGTACTGTTGGACCTATTTTCTTTAGGGTTTTTATCCTGAAAGGATGTTGGATTTATTTATTTATTTATTTATTTATTTATTTTTTGTACTGGAATCCAGATGTTGGATTTTGTTGAAGGATTTTTCAGCATCTATTATGATGACCATGTGGTGTTTGTCCTTCTGTTTACGTGATGTGTTACATTAATTGACTTGCATATGTTGAATCCATCCTTGTCCTTAGCTATGAAGCCTACTTTGTCATGATTTCTTCAATTCTGTGTGCCAGTATCTTGAGGATCTTTGCATCCATGTTCATTAAAGAAATTGGTCTGTAGTTTTCATTTTCAGCTGAGTCCTTCTCTGATTTGGAATCAAGTAGATATGCTACTTTCCAGAAATGAGTTTGGAAATATTACTTGCCTTTCAGTTTCATTAAGGAATTTGAGGAGAATGGTGTTATATCCTCCCTGAAGCATTGTAGAATTCAGTGGTGAATCTTTCAGGTCTTGGGCTTTTCTTATTTGGTAGGTTTTAATTATTGCCTCAATGTCATTGCCTATTACTGTATTGATCAGAGTTGTACATGTCGTCTTTGTTCAGTTTTGGTAAATCATATGTCTAAGAATGTGTCTATTCCCATATTGTCCAGTTTGTTTCATAGTTACTAATGGTCACAACTTCACCAGTGCCCATTGTATTTTTGCTTTTTTCATTACTAACTGTATTGCAATGAATCTGTGTGTGTGTGTTTCTCTGTTGTTTGTTTCTGTTTGTTTGTTTGACACAAAGTGTTGCTACATAGGCCAGACTGGCTTTGAACTCACTGTGTATACACAGCTCACCTTGACCTCTCAGTGATCCTCGTATCTCAGCCACAGGGGTGCTGGTATTACAAGCATGTGCCACCACATCTACCCTGTTTGTCTATTTTGTTTATACTTTCAAAAACCCAGCTCTTACAGTCATTGGCTGTTTTTGTGATTTTTTTTATAATCTCAAATTCACTAATTTCTGCTCTGATTATCATCATTTTCTTCCTTGTACTAGATCAGGTTTTATACTCTTCTTGTTTTTTTAGGTTCTTGAGTTATATGTTACTTTATGTTACTTGAATTTCCTCTGCAATGAACTTCTCTCTTAAGACTGTTTTCACTGTCTCATAGGTTCTGGTATATTGTACTGGAATTATCTTTTGGCTAGGAATTAGTTTCTTCCTTGATTTCATTTGTGATCCATTGAGTGTTCAGGAATGTGTGATTTAATGACTGGTGTTTATAAAATTACTATGGCTTGGAGGGGGTTCTAGCTTTCTTTTTTTTTTTGCCATAGATTTCTGGTTTCAGAGTGCTATAATTAATAGTGTATAAGGGATAGTTTTGATTCTTTTCCATTCCAAGACAATTATGCATCAGTTGGACTCCTTCAAGAATGATTTTTATTTAAGAATGATTATTTTTAAAACCCAACTTAGAATGTGCTGATTCTAAGCTCAGATAATCATGTGAGCTCCCATTCTGTTGAAGGGAAAGGGACACCCTGAAGCACAAAGCCAGGAAGAGATGGGGCTGTCCTGGGTGAGCAGGATGCACAGACAGTACACTTGTGAGAGCCTTGGCACATTGGCCCTGGCCATCCTGTGACCTTGCTGCTGCCTCTGCCCCCCAGACAGCACTCACTCCCTCAGGGGCCACTGCCACAGGCTGCTATACCCCACTGCCGCTCACCTGCTGTGTGGCACCTACTGTCTCCTGCTTTCTTTCTTCCATGTGGTTGCCACCTGAAATTTTCTACCCCACCCCGGCTGCAGCTTTGTGGGAAAAGGGGCTGGGTTCCTGTCATTTCCTAGTGTCATTTAGCACTGGGACAGTTCCCTTGGGGCTAGCGTAGCAGGATGGGTGACTCCACCTTTTATCTCAAAATTCATAATGTCAAGGAAAAACCTAACTTACTCCCTCTTCCCTACAGCCCACACAGCAAGTTCCTGTGGGGTCAGTGGATTAGCAGTGGGACACCCTGGGCAGGGCCTCAGCACCACCGGGCTGGGGCTGCCCTGCACCCACCACCTCAACCCTCTGTACCTTATATTGCTAGTGGAGTCTGAGTTTCTTGGGCCCAGGAGCCCAAAAGATTCTCACACTGGCCACAGTTTGACATGAGCTCCTATGTGTCCCTGTGCAGCTCCAAGCCCCCGCGGCTCAGGTGGTGCTGTGGCCTTAGTGCACTGTCAGGTAGGGAGCTGCAGGAGGCAGGTACTACAGTGCAGAGACATGGCTAGCATGGTGGGAAAAACCAAGGCCTGAAAGTCTGCAGTATCTTGGCACCGTTAACACACAGCATGGACTCTGGAGTAGCCCTGAGCTCTGAGGGGACTGGCAGGAGTATTTGTCGTCCTCAGCCTGTCACTTTTTCTGTTTATTTTTGCAGAAACTTGGGAACTGTGGGTGCTGTGGCCTTAGACTGCAAAGGAAATGTGGCTTACGCAACCTCTACAGGGGGCATTGTTAACAAGATGACTGGCCGCGTTGGGGACTCGCCTTGCATAGGTAGGATGGGGGCACGGCTCTCCCCAGTCACCAGGGCCCCTTCTCCCCATTTCTTCCTTTGCTTCTCTCCATGGCAGCTTCTGGGTTTCCTAGAGTGCAGTTGGGCTGGAGAGGTGTTCTGAGCAGTGCCTGCCTGGAGAGGCTGTTGGCATGCAGTAGGTACCTTATGTTTCTTAGGCTACAAATTGGGGACCCCATGGGGCAGAGAGTAGAGACCCTGGAGCAGACCTGTGTCCCCTTCAGCCCAGGTGGGATCTGCAGACTAGCAAAGACCAAGGCTGGAACTCCTTCCCAGGAGGCCTGTGCTCACCTTGCCCAGTAGACAGCTGGGTGTTTGCAGTATAAGCTGTGAGTGGCACGGTGATGAAACACAGCTCTGCAGAAGGGGAGCAGAGGGAAATGTCCTAGAGGTGACCCCTGAAGCACACGGCTACAAGTTCCTGTGTAGACTTGCAGAGTTCCCATGGGAATTCCCACGAAGCCCTGAGAGGACTAAAGTTGCAGAAACAGAAGAACACCCTTTTCCCACAAAAGCAGCTCCTCCTTGTGATGGAAACTAATGCCCAGTTTGAGCTTCCCAAGGACCCGAACCCCTCATCCCAGTTGTGGACCCATTTCCTGCTCCCTTCACACAGCAGGAACCCTGGCCTAGGCCTATAGCACAGTGCTGCTACCCAGCTGGGGCAGTGCTGAAAGCAGACTGCAAGCTCCTTGAGTCCTAGTGGAGAAGTCCTGAGGGAAAAGGCATGATATAAATTCCCAAAGCCTGGATCCTGCTTCTGCACCAGGCAGGCTGGCCTACAGGACCCTGCAGGGACTCTGAGGGGGCATCCTGGCCCACCGTACCTCCCTCAGGCAGAGCCTCTGCCTGGGGCAGGGCAGTTCAGAAGGTGCTCGGTCCTTGTGGGCCCAAAGGAGCTGGAAGGGAAAGAAAGACTTGGCTGCGCCCAGTGCCAGGGCATCCCCAAGCCCCAGGTTGGCCACCTTCTCCTGCAGCAGAAACTTGAAACAAGAGACAGAGGCCCCTACACTACAGGAGTGCACATCCCTGACCCTGTGCCCTGTAGAACCAGCCCAGGTCTCCTGACACATGAAGCACCACCTGCACCCTCAGCCCCAGCCCAGCCTCAGTCAGGCAGGGAATGTACCATGCTGAACCAGGACAGGGGAAGCAAACCCTGCCCAACCCTAACCCTGATCCCCAGGATTGCTTTCAGATGGGGACCTCATCCCTGTTCTGATCTCCTTGTCCTAAATCCTCATGACCCAGTTGCCTTCCAAAAGCCCCAGCTCAGAACACTCGAGAATTGGGGACACTGAGACCTGGTCATTACAGGTAGTAGCTTTCCCCATCTTTTTTGGTGTGCTGGCATTGCTGGTGATCCAGACAGGGCAGGCAGGTATCCTGGGTCGTAGGTGCAGGCTGGGTGGCATAACTCACCCTGAGACACAGGAGGTTCTGGCTCAGGTGCTGCCAAGTGAAAGGTCCCTTTTCCCCATCTCCATCCCCACTAGTCCAACGTTTTCCTCCTGCTACCTCCTCCTTTGGTATACAGAGGTCACAGTGCTGAACCTAATGCTGGCCCATGCCACAACACTCGGATTCACTTTAGGTCTCCTGAGCCTTGCTACTGAGTTAGAACCCAGCCTCTTTGTGAGCAGGGTCTGGAGGCTATGCTGACAACAGCATTGGAGCAGTGTCAACCACAGGGCACGGAGAAAGCATCTTGAAGGTGAACCTGGCCCGGCTTGCACTCTTCCACCTGGAGCAAGGTGCGTAAGGGCCAAGCCCAGGCCTCTGAGAAACTAGGAGGTGTAGACAGGGAGGCATGCGGAACCTCCTTCTCTGCTAGGACCAAGCCCAGTCCTTAAGAAACAGGATGGGTAAACAGGGAAGCATGCAGAACCTCCCTCTCTGCTAGAGACATTACAACAGGTGTTCGTATTGCCTAACTCTGCCCTCCTTATGGAGGTGCTGGCATAAGAAATCTGCTTGAGTCTGTTGGCACTCTCTGGATGGCAGTGCAGGACCACTAGGGCTGGGGCAGGGCAGCTGCTACATGGGAGGATAAGGGAAGAGTGTGTGGCGGGAGATCCTTTATCACCATCTATGTGGAAATACTTGGCCGCACCACATGCACTAACTCACTTTGGCTTGCAAAGTGTGTCAGATTCCTCCGTGGCATCTGTCTTTTCCAATCCTTCCTTCTTCCCAGGAAAGACAGTGGATGAGGCTGCAGAGCTGGCGCTGGACTACATGAAGTCAAGACTCAAAGGTTTAGGAGGCCTCATCCTGGTCAGCAGAACAGGGGAATGGGTAGCAAAGTGGACCTCAACCTCCATGCCCTGGGCAGCTGTGAAAGGTGGCAAGGTGCATGCTGGCATCGACCTCAATGACACCACCATCACAGACCTGTGCTGAGATGGAATGGCCCCTGCAGGGCTGGCATAGCTTAATGAATTAGATGTCGAAAGGAAAACTCACCCAGTCTGTCCCTTGTTTTGTTCCTGATCCATGAGTATCTTCACATTTGCTTTTGGGTTCCATAGTAGTAAGAGGAACACCAACTTCACAGTGGGACTGAGAGAGTGACAGCCCAGCTAGCTCCTCCCTAAAGGACCTGAGCTAGGCCACATGGCACTGGGGCAGGAATCCTGGGGGGGGGAGTAGAGAGCCCCTGGGTGACACCCAGATTAACTCAGCGTCACTCAGCTGCTGTTGAGGCACAAGGAACCCTAGCAAGAAGTGTGGATCCCAACAAGAGGGATGCATTTTCTAAGGATGCTGGGGTTGCATGTGACCCATGAGCAGCTTGGGCTCCTGATGCTGTGGGACCCTCCCACCACATCTCCCTGCTTGGAGCAAGGACTCAGGTGGGGCTGGTGTCCTGCAGTCAGGGGTTTCTTGGCTCACTCTGGCCCATGTGTAGGACAGCAGGGCTTTCAAGACCCCAGCCTCCCCAACAGCATGGGCCAAGGGATGCAGAGCGGACACCAGCCATCCTGGGGAACAGCAGGGTACCTGCCTGCTTGCTAGGATGTGAGTGGTGGGCATAGGGAGCTTGCTTTTCTCTCTCACTGCCCCAAGTTCTGTGTCTGCTGTGAATGCTTCTGGCCGTCTTGGTCTCTGACTTTGTTAGAGAGGAGCTGAAAGAGTGATATTGTGACCAGGAGTCCCTGAGGGACAGAACCTGAGGTCTCCTTAGCTGGGCAATGGTCAGGGCTTTCCAGGACAGGCCGGGGTGTGCAGTGTTGAAGCTTCTCTGTTTCAGCTTCCTTCACGTCATGTTACAGCCTTGATGTACACCCATTTACCTACAGATGACTTGTGTTTATCTTCCTCTGTGGCTGAGGAGTGCTTACTGTGCACAAATACCACATCAGCTTTGTGCACTCAGCTGCTGATGGACACATGGGTCACAGCCAGGCTGAGCCACTGTGGACTATGCTGCTGCAGGCATGGCTATGCAGGCATCACTGTCTTTTAAGTCCCTGAGAAGATACCTCCTAGGGGAGTAGCTGGATCAGGTAGAATTTCTACTGAAAGGTGAACAACAGTCACCTACAATAAAATGGAACAACCATTACTACATGCACTAGTAAACCCTGTCTGCTGCTTTATTTGTACCCAGTGTTTTGAACTCATGGGCAGTTGTTTTTAGGTCACCAGGTGATCAGTCACTCATCGACCCATGCACTCACTGTCTTGCAGTCTAGACTGGGTGGAGGCTGTGTCTACACCACTCTAGCCTGGCCTTGTTGCCCAGCAGCTTCTTGGGTATGCCAAGCTATAGCTGCTAATGAGGATGGGTAGTGTAGCAGGGTTGTGTCTGGTTGTCCTCTTCAGGTGAGAAGCTGTAATCCTCTGGTGCAAGGGAAGCCAGGATGTTATCCTCTTCCCATTCTGGCCAAGAAGTGGAGACATGGGCTTGAGCCCAGCTTCCAGTAGTCTCCCACCTTCACCTCCATCCAGAGGACCAAGATGTGGCAACATGTGCTGGCCACCAGGTGGTGCCGGTTGGAGCTGCACCTTGGTGGCTGCAAGGAATATGAGGGAAACATGTTGCGGTGCCCCCTAAGCTCCCCATGTGGAAATTGCAGCAATTTTTGCCGGGGAGGTTTGTTGGGCCACATGGCACAAGCTGAGGCCTGCACAGCATATCCCAGCTAGCTGTGCAGCTTTGATAAGCCATGCAAAACCTGATAGGGCCCTGTCCAGTGAGTGCCACACCCAGTGATCCCAAGCAACTGAGGAGACTTGGTGTGCCCTTTGGTTCCTGGTAGTGTCCTGCCCAGCAATCCCAAGCTGCCAGGGAGCCTTGGTGTACCGTTTCTGTCTTGATAGGGCCCCACCCAGTGACCCCAAGCAGCCGGGGAGCATTGCTGTCCTGTGTGGCATGAGCGGAAGGCCTGCACAGTGTACTCCACCTGACCATGCAGCCTTGGAGGCTGCTCAGAACCTGCCCAACAAGCCCAATCAGCTGAACAGCCTGAGCACACTGTGGGGCATGATAAAGGCCCACCCAGTATACTCCACCCATTCTGGGAGCCTCCAAGTGCCTAACAACTCCCACTCAGCTAGGAAGCCCCTCCAGTATGGACAGCCATCCTCATCCAGGAAACAGCTGAGACTTTGCATTTGGCTGCTCTAGGGGAATACAGGAAAATGACAAAATGAAAGAGCAAAATGTAATCTCAAACCTTTAGCCCATCCCAAACAAGCCTAGGAGACATGGACATAGAAGAAACTGTAAGCCACACACATGAAACATCTGAAATGTTAGCAACTAAAAACTCCATGAAATTGTAAAGCAAATCAGGTCAGAAATAATTAAGAAATGATAAACATAATAAAAGAAATACTGAATAAATCTAAAGAAGACATAGTTTTAAAAATTGAAGAGCACTGCAAAATGATAGAAACCTTGAACACTATAAGAAAGAATTAGAACACATGAAACAGATTCAAAGAGATCCCCAGAAAATCAAAAATTCCATCGAAAGCTGGCAAAATTGCCTCAATGAATGTGAAGATAGACTTTTAGACCTTGAAGACAAGATTGAAGGAAAGGAAAGATCTTTTTAAAAATAGGGAACCAGGAAATAGCAGTTCAACAGTTGCAAGATGATACAAAGAAAATATTAATAGGTATAAACAAAAAAGATGATAAAATGATATAAAAAGACTATTTAGAAAAATAATAGCAAATTTGCCAAACACAGGAAAAGAAATTAACAGATAAGTGACATATATAGAACTCCAGTTAGCCATAACCAAAATAAATCTACACCCAGGTATATAATAATCCACACCCTAGAAATTCAACATAACACAATATTAAAAGCTGTTATAGAAAAGAAACAAATCACCTATAAAGGAAAGCCTATTAGAATCACAGCAGACTTCTCACCAGAAATAATGAAGGCAAGAAGAGCATGGAGTGAAGTATTTCAAATCCTAAAGGAAAACAACTTCCAACCCAGATTGATGCACCCTGAAAAACTATCCTTCAAAATCAGTGGAGAAATGGGCACATTCCTAGAAACATATCAATTACCAAAGCTGGATCAAGAAGATATAAAACTGCTGAATAACCCAATTTCAAGTAATGAAGTTGAAAATCTAATTAGAACCTTATCAACAAAGAAAAGCTTAGGTCCTGAAGTATTAACTGCTGAATACTATGAGAAATTTAGGGCAGACTTAATGCCAACATCTTCAACCTCTTCAAGGAAACTGAAAGGGAAGCTGGTCTCCCTAACTCATTCCTGGAAGCAAATGTTATGCTAATACCAAAGCCAGAGAAAGACTCAATCAAAAAGAATTACAGGCCAATCTCCCTAATGAACATAGATACAAACATTCTCAATAAAATACAGGCAAATAGAATGCAGCATATCAGCCAGGCATGGTGGCACACTCCTATAACCCCAGCACTCAGGAGGCTGAGGTAGGAGGATCATTGCAAGTTCAAGACCAGCCTGGGTGAGGCGGGGGATTTCGCTCAGTGGCATAAGTGCCTGCCTGGCAAGCGTGTGATCATGAGTTCGATCCCCAGTACCGATTAAAAAAAAAAAAAAGACCAGCCTGGGCTACAAAGTGAGCCAACCTTAACCACATAGTGAGACCCTGTCTCAACAAAACAAAACAAAACAAAACAAAACAAAAAAACCCTCAAAAAAACAGCATATCATCAGGAATGTTATACACCACAACCAAGTGGCATTCATCCCAGGAATGTAGGGATGGTCCAACATACACAAATCAATAAATGTAATATATCATATCAACATAGCCAAAGACAAAGCTCACATGATCATCTCACTAGATGTAGAAAAAGCTTTTGATAAAGTCAAACACTCATTCATGATAAAAACCTTACAGAAAATCAGAATAGGTGGTCTTTATCTCAGTCTGATAAAACCCATGTACAATAAACCAACAGTCAAAATCTTACTAAATGGACAAAAAGTTTTCACTCTAAAATCAGGAATAAGATGAGGATGTCCACTGTCACAGCTTGTATTCAATATTAGTTCTCAGAATATTAGCCAGAGCAATTATGCAAGAGAGAAATAAAAGGAATAAAGATAGGAAAGGAAGAAGTTAAATTATTATTATTTGCAGATGATATGATATTGTACATAAAAGACCCCCAAAACTCCATTGACGGACTTCTAGATGTAATAAGCAAATTCAGTAATATGGCTGGATACAAAGTCAATGCTCAAAAATCAATAGCATACCTGTATACAAACATCAAACTCACTGAGAAATTAAGAAACAACTCCCTTCACAATACAACCCACAAAAATGAAATACATAGGAATCAGTCTAACAAAATAAAAGATCTATACACTGAAAATTGCATTACTCTGAAAAAAGAAATCAAAGAGGATTTCAGAAAATGGAAAGACATTCCTTGTTCATGGATAGAAAGAAGAAATGTTGTTAAAAATCCTTTCTCTCAAAGTTGTTAAACAGATTTAATGCAATTCCAATCAAAATAACATTAGCATACCTCATAGATACAGAGAAATCATTCCTAAAACTCATCTGGAACCAAAACAGACCTAGATTAGCAAAGGCAATTCTGGGCAACAAAGGCAAGACAAGAGGCATCACAAGCCTCAACTTGAAATTATACTATAAAGCCACTGTGATAAAATCAGCATGGTACTGGATTAAAAACAGACCTGAAGATCAATGGAATAGATTAGAAGATACAGCCACAACAACAAACACATTTAGCCTTCTCATCTTCAACAACAGGGCCAAACAAGTTCACTGGAAGAAGGATCCTCTTTAATAAGTGGTGCTGGAAATACTGGTTTCCCATATGCTGAAAACTAAAACTAGATCGATGTCTATCACTATGCACTAAAGTCAAAATGGGTCAAAGACATAAATATTAAAACAGAAACACTAAATCTGCTGGAAGACAAAAGGCAGAAATCTAGATGACATAGGGGTAGGCAAAGAGGTCATGCACAAATGTCAAACTGCACAGGAAATACTTCCCAGAATCAACAACTGGAATCTCATCTTATTAAAATATTTTTGCACTTCAAAAGAAATCTCCAGGAGGAGCTAAAAATGGTGGACCTGTAAGCAGCAGGACAGAGACAGCTGAGATGCCAGAATAAAACAGCATGGAGAAGTGCAGACAGAGGGAGATGGATTTGCTCAACCAAGGAAGAAACTGAAGGGAAAAGAGCTGCTCAAATAAAGTCCCAAGGCTACCTTTAGAGAAGCTAAGATTAGTGGTCATGGCACTCTCACCAAGCCACCTGGATTTGTGCCACAGAGTGGCCTGAGCACCCAAACTCATGCTGATGCAACTGGCCTGAGCTGCCCCACGTGAGGAGCTGAGCCACCACAAAAATGCACTGCAGCTGAGCTGAAGTTGGAGGTCGGGAAGCCCAACGGAGAGTGGAGCCAGAGAGCGACCTGCATTAACCCATGGTAAGTGCTGGGAATAAGATGCTCCCATGGAAAAGGGACAACCAACTGGATGACATGTTGCAGTCTGGCAGGATGGGCCTGAACTAGGAACAGCAGTGACTTCAGTTGGTTGCACCCCTCCCAGAGCAGATTGGTGGGATCTGCTTGGCCTGGGGCACACCCATGACTGGGACCCAGTAAGTCATCCCAAACCGATTCCTATGCGCAGCATGCCCTAATGCAGTGAAGGCCCCCAAAGGTTGACTGGCCCAGAGGGGAGGGAACAGCATACACTTCCCCTGCCCCTGCTTGCACCTCAGTGACCAACAGCAAACTGGAGAGGGCAGAAACCCCTAGCCAGCATGCTTCAGAGGAACTATAACCAACAAGAAAAGGGGCTGGGAACTCCACTATACACTTGTATGGGAGAAACCAAAAACATGACAAGAGAAAGAAATAAGAAAAAGCTCCCAGCCCCCAACCCTGAGAATATTGATCCAGGAGAGGTAAATACAGAGATTGAGGGCGGCAAACATGCAATATCAAACACAGCATCAGTGGACATAAAGAGATATCTTTGGGAACTTGTAGATGAGCTCAAAACTGAAATATTAAATCAAGTAAAGCAAGATATAAGTAGATTAATAAAACAAATGCTAAGCACCTCTTAAGAAGACACAGACAGAAGAATGGAGGAACACAAAAAAAGGAGAGAAACATTCGATGAATAATACAAGGAAAACCTAGAATATATGAAGCAGATTCAAAGAAATTACCAGGAAATTAAAAACTCCATTGAAAGCTGGCAAAACTGCTTGAAAGAAACTAAGGATAGACTAGCAAAACTTGAAGACAGGATTGCAATGTGTGATCATGAAAGGAAAGATCTCTTTAAAATAACAAGTAAACAGGCAGTAACAATACAAAGGCTAGAAGATGACAAGAGGATCTATAACCTAAGAATAAAATATGTAAATGAAGAAGCAAGAGTCAAAACAAGGGAATTACAAAGGCTACTCACAGAAATAATTCTTTAAAATTTTTTTTATTTAAAGAGAAAAAACAAAAAAGAAAACAACCAAACAAAACAGAAAAAGGGTAGCAACAATACAAAAACAAAAACACTAAGAAATCGCCACTTGATAAGTTACATACTGTCATCATTGGAAATAGTTGTTCAAGTTACAAAATTAAAGCATACAAAGTAGACATTCAAACAGTGAGACTGTTAACAGTTCTGCTCAACAATCTAACAAAAACAGTGATATGGTCATCTATCTTACACACTTAAACATACATGCAGTTATATCCTTTAGCACACTTTCTTTTCCCCTCTTTTTTATATACATTTTT
>PVJX010026332.1:0-25969 GCA_004027295.1 Dolichotis patagonum | reverse complement strand
GCCAGGCTGGATTCTGCTTTTTTTAGATGAGCAGTAGAGGCAAAGTTAGACAGGGTTTTGATAATGGGTCTTGACCTGAATATCCAAAGATCTAGTTTCTTATTTTGGTTCTCTACCTGGGACCTGTTGCAGACGTCCTTTAACTACTCTGAGTCTTCACTTGCTTATCTCTAAGATTTTAATTCTCAACAGAATTCATCAGTGCTTAGAGACAAATAACAGGCAAATTCAGAGATATACAAGTGCCAAGGTATGGCTGGACTTTGTGTGTGCATGTGTGTGTGTGTGTGTGAGTGTGTGTGTGCGTTATACAAGCACAATGTGTATGTGTGGTACACAAGTGTATGTGTGTTATACAAGCAAAATGAATGAGATTGGAAGTTAATAGTGCAAGATGAAACTGGAAAGAAAAGCAGGGTTTAGACAATTGACAGCTTTTCTTGTTTCCTCAGACAGGAAACTTCATCCTGAAAGGAATTAAAGGCTCCTGAAGTGTTTGAAACCTGGCAAAAGATGAGGTGATAGTCGTGACTTGATTTCTACATTAGAAGTATCCTTGACTCCTGGAAGGATAATTGATTATAGGAATAGGATGGAAGTGCAACTACAAAGACCAATTTGTGATGTCTAAGTGGACAAGAGATGGTGGTTGCATTGTTGGAACTAAGGTTTGGGAAGTGGAGATAGAGAAAAGTGGATGGATTTGTGATTTATTTAAAAGGTAGACCTCGTAGAATTTCACAATGATTATATGATAAGAAAAGGGGAGGAATCAAGCGTGACTGTTTTGGGTTATTGAATGGCTACTGACCCACAGAAATAAGGAAATGAGATGGAGAACACTGTATGAACAATAATTTCAGGATAACGAGACAGGAGGGCAGCTGGTTTCAGCTTTACAGCTGTTGAGTTTGAGGTGCCATTAACACATTGATTTGGGGCCATTCCAAATGCAGTTGACTACACAAACTTTGAGTTCAAGAGAGAGATCTGTAGCAGGGGTTTGGACTTAGGATTCACTGTTACAGAGATAGAGTAATTGAGATCATCCATGGAGATTAAAGAATAAGCAGATCAGTCTAGATGAAACCCTTGTGGGAATAGTCAGATTTAAATAGTGGGCAGAAGAAGAGGAACATACGAGACCTAAAGGAATCATTTTAAGGGCTGGGGAAAAGTAGGATTGGTGCTACAGAAAAAAAGGGAGAAGTTGTATGAAGGAGAAGGACAAGGAAAGATGACAAGGATGGGATCATTGAGTATTGGAATAGTAAATATTTGATAATCTTGGTGAAAACATTTTTAGTGGAGGGATATCATCAAATACCAGATTGCAAAGGGCTGAGAAGTAAGTGGAATGGTAAAGAAGTAGAGATAACAATAGTAAATGGTTTTTTACGGGTCTTGGGTGGAAAAGAGAATGAATTTAAGGAAGAGTGGTAAATACTTAAAGTGGTCACCAAGAGGATGCATACTGGGGAGAAATAGAAGGATTGCCTGGTAGCACTGAAGATCTTACAAGATGAAGTCATACTCCTAATAATGACCAGCTAAGTAATAAGAAAATCAATGTTCTCCAAGTGATAGAAATCAAGTGTTTATTTGTTGCTGCTTTGCATTGCTTTGTGTAAACATTCATATCATCATATCTAACACTGAAGAATAGTATTATCAACTATGTGTCCAATACTCCAGAGACACAACAAAGTTCCATATATTTTCACCTTCAAACTGTTTAGGATTTAATTGAAAAGACAAGCCATTCAACAAGTTACTATATATGCATATGCACTAATACACATGTAAAACTGCTTTCTGTTTGTCTGTTTCTCCCCCTCCCTCTTCTCTATTTAATTCCTTCTTCCTCTGATTCCCTTTGTCTCAAATTTCTTTGTCAACATTAGATAGCACCTTGGTGATTCTTACACTGAAATGTCACACAGTCATTTAGAAAGCCTCTTTTACAGTTATGTGAAGCCCCTAAAATCTCTTTAACATCCTTATTTATTCATTAAGATATTTTTGTACATGAGAGGCTGAGGCAGGAAGATTCCAAGTTGGAGGTTGACCTGAGCAACTTAGTGATGTAGTGAGACCCTGCCTGAAAATAAAAAAGGGGCTTGAAGAAGATACTTTTGAACACTTGCTCTGAGTAAAGCACTTTCTACATAACATAAAATAGAGATAAATAAGATATGTCCCTGCCTTCAAGTAGCTCATAGACTAGCAGAAAATAAGAGCATATACAGGGAATTGTAATATAATGCAAAAAGTGATATATGTACCTCAGTTTCCTCATCTATTACACAGTAAAGATTTTTAGTGGCTACCACCAAATTGAGATAATCAGTTAACACATGTGTTATAATGATTAAAAATGTGTTATAATGATTAAAAAAGAGACACTCTATAAGTACTGCTATTGTGATGATGATGACGAGGATGATAACTGACGACAATGACAACGATGATGATGGTAGGAGTAAATAAATACCAGATACTGTAAGGCCATAGAAGAGGGGTACTTGACCCAGGCTAGTGGAGAGCATGAGAATGGGAATAACAGATGAAGCCTGCAAGGTAATGGAATGCAAACAAGTTTGGACCTTGCCCTTTAACAAGTGGGGAACCTTGCAGTATCTTACTTAGAGTAATGATTTAATCAGATGAGTTAAAAGATCTCCTTGGCAACAAAGTGGAGAATGAATCGGAAGAGGCAAGATTAGAAGACCAGTTAAGAAGCTGTTGCTTCCAAGTGAGAGAGAATAATGAAGCCCTGTACTTAAAGTAGCAATGGAGATGAAAAAAAGTGGAGTCATGGATTTGAGGTATATTAAATAGATGTAAGTAGGGGAGCACAGTAACAAATAGTAGGACACAGGAAATAAGCACAAGAAGGGTGTTAAGAATCAATCCTGCCAGTCTGGTAAGGTATAAGGGGATAGGTACAGACACCATTCAGTGACTACCGGGAACCCAGGGAAGGTTTTGGGAAAAATGCAATGGAGGACATGATGTGTTCTCTTGTAGACATGTCAAATTCAAGGTGCCTATGAGGTTTTCATCTGAATTTTTTTTCAGTATATAGTTCAGGCTGATCTTGAACTCACAGTGTAGACCAGGCTGGCCTCAAACTTGCAATAGCCCTACCTGTGACTCCCAAATGTAGGCATGAACCATCACACTTGACTTCCATGTGGAAATTTGACTAGGGGATTACTTTGCCAGACTTGGAGGAGAGAAGGTTCTATAAGAAACATTCAGATTTTGGTGTGTCAGTAGATATGTAATAGGTTTACAGGGGTAGATGTGGTTGCTTAATGACAAAAAGGTTGACTGAAGAAAGAATGGATTTGTTTCTTTTTTTTGTACCAGGAATCGAACTCAGGATCTTGCACTGGCCAGGCAGACACTGTGTCACTGAGCTATATCCTCAGTCCAAGAATAGATTTCTGAGGAACAATCCAATTTAGCTGCTTCCTTTTTCCTTTCCACTATACTGTTAACAGAGGGCTCAGGGAAATTCAAGGATCCCCCTAGGACTTGGAACAACCTTTCTCTCAAGTCTCCCCACATCATCTGTGAGGTTGATGATGGTGGCATGGATTAGGAAATCACATGGAAAATATCTGGTGTGTATACATGTAGGGGGCCTGCAGGAAGGGATTTGGGCAGGCTGGGGGTGCCTGGTCTCTCAGACTATGGACAGAAATATTTGTTGCCTGCCCAATCTGCCTTGGAGTAGAGTTTTGACATGGGCAGATGATTTAGAGCTAAGCCACTACTCTTTGAGCCCTTCAAGGCTATAGTCTAGGACCTTCCTCCTGATCCAGTGCCCTGGAGTTTGGCCTCAGTCTGCAATTGAGGGGCCCTATGGCACTGTTGCTTAGCAGTGCATTAAACAGCAGACCTTGGAGACTAACAGTGGAGTTGACACAAGCACAACTGCCTTCCACTGCCATCACTACCTTCTCGGAAAGGCAGCCACCTGTCTGGCTTCTACCTTTGTCTGACTGCCAACTTAAGGCATGTGCCTACGCAGAAGGTGATGACATTCTGGCTCTACTTTCAAAGTTTTTTTTTCTTTCTCATGTGTTAAAGATAACAAAGGTCAAAAGGCATCCAGCATTTTCTGGTTTCTCATAAGCTTCTGGTCAATATTTAATCTCGTTTATGGATTTTTTTTAGGTTTTCTGGATGCCTTCTTGAGCCTGCTTGTGGCCACCCACAGAGACTTGTAAGGAGCAGAGAAATCAGCCTGGCCACACTCTGAAATGAGGGATTAAAGACTGGATCCAAGGACCAAGAGCCACAGCCAGAAGAAGAGGGAACAGGCCCTGAAGACACATCTGCTTAGAGGTCTGCCATGGTCTCTCTTAGCGTCCAACTTGTGGGCTACATCCTAGGCCTACTGGGATTGTTGGGCACAGTGATTGCCATGCTGCTCCCCAACTGGAGAACAAGTTCTTATGTTGGTGCCAGCATTGTGACAGCAGTTGGCTTCTCCAAGGGTCTCTGGATGGAATGTGCTACACATAGCACAGGCATCACCCAGTGTGACATCTACAGCACCCTTCTAGGCCTGCCTGCTGACACCCAGGCTGCCCAAGCCTTAATGGTGACTTCCAGTGCAGTCTCCTCACTGGCCTGCATTATTTCTGTGGTGGGCATGAGATGCACAGTCTTCTGCCAGGAAACCCAAGCCAAAGACAGAGTGGCAGTAGTGGGTGGAGTCTTCTTCATTGTTGGAGGCCTCCTAAGCTTCATCCCTGTTGCCTGGAATCTTCATGGGATCTTGCAGGACTTTTACTCACCACTGGTGCCTGACAGCATGAAATATGAGATTGGAGAAGCTATTTACTTGGGTATTATATCCTCTCTGTTCTCCCTGATAGCTGGAATTATTCTCTGCTTTTCCTGCTCATCCCAAGGAAATCGTGCCAACTACTATGATGGCTACCAGGCCCAGCCTCTTGCCACTAGAAGCTCTCCAAGGCCTGGTCAATCATCCAAAGGCAAGAGTGAATTCAACTCCTACAGCCTGACAGGGTATGTGTGAAGAACTAGGGGCCAGAGCTGGGGGTAGGGGGTAGCTGGGTCTGTGAGAACCAGTGGACAGCACCCCCAACACCATGGGGTGATGGACATTGCCACTGGATTATATCAGAAGGTACTGCTGAGGATAGACTGGCTTTGGCCATTGGCTCAAGTGAAGGCAGAAGCAGGAGCTGGTATGAGACCCTGCAGGTTGAATTTTCAAGGACACTTGCAAACCAGCTATTCTATTTTTCTCACCTTGCCTCCATGCCTCCATGCCCTGAGTACTCAACCTGAAATTCCAACCCACCCCCTGCCTTAGGTCAGGCCCCAGAGGCTCCCTCCTGTCCATTGGTTGGCCTGGGAATCCATTCCAAAACCCACTAATCACATCCTACTGACTGATTTGGGACAAACACTGTCCCTCTAGCTGAGGTTGCCTCATAGCTCATTGTTGGGGGACAGCAAAAAGGAGTGGTGGTTGGTATGGGCATGTCTCTAACCTCCTTCTCAAACTTCCCTCCAAAGAGACTGGTGAGTAATAGGCCCCAGAGCATCTATCCCACTCTTGTTGACTCCAGATTGTCTAGACTGATTGGTACATGAACTGAAAGAAAGCTATCTCACAGTACCCAGAAAACAGAACCCAGGTGCAATATGGGAGGAAAGGAAGGAAGCCTGGGAGCACAAAGGACCAAAACCATTTCCCAAGGCACTTCCCAGGATTTTCTCACACTTGTGGTTCAGGCATCAAGCCCACCGCTAGAGGAAAGCATAAAGAAAGAAGATATGGAAAGTTCAAGGCAGCAGCAGACTCTGACTTCACTGAGGAACTGCCTCAGAACTGTGGTTTCAACTTTCACTGAAGCCTCTGCCTCCCTATGGGGTCCCCGACTTGGCCTCCTGTCTAAACCACAGGATATGGGCCCTAGACAATGGTTTCCTTAGGAACAATAAACCAGTTTTTCTAGAACTGGTCCTTGATTTAGGATGACAACACAGGAGCTATGGGGACTGAAGAAGATATTACTGCTTGACCTTGGTTAAGAAATAGTGAGAATTTTTATATCTAAAAACCTGGGTAGACAATGTTTTGGCTTTAGGGGTGTTTCTGCTGTGCCAAAGAGAGACACCCACCAGAGAGTCTTCAGGCCTAATGGAAAATCAGCCTAAAAAGCAACACCCTGTGGGTCCCTTGTCACCTTTCATATTTCCCTTATGATCCATTAGAAGACACTCCACAGGAGAACTGCAATATGGATCATCCATACCCATGGAGCTGTGTCCATGATCTGAACAATGGTAACTGAGTTGCTGCCTGGAATTGCAGCTGAGTAAAGTAAACAATTGTTCCCAGGCAGACAGTCCCACCTCCAAGATCTGAAAATGCTCCATTTCCCCTGCAGTAGGAGTGCAGGTCGTAAACATTTGTCCTCATCAGACTAATATGACCAGCTTCTGAAGAAATCCAGTACATCTCCCCAAACCTCAGTGCCAGCAAAAGGGGGACATTCATGATCTCTAACATCCTTTCATGCCTTCACCATCATGTCTGCATGCAAGCTATTCTCGCAGCTAGAAACCCTTTCCCGTTAGTCATGTTTTCCCCAGCCTTGGAGAACTTGCTAAGCATCACCTCCTCCACTGAGCATTCTCTGACCGCTCTGTCCCTCTCTTACCCCTTCCTCCTCTAAGCCTCGATGTAAAAATTGCTTCTTTATGCTTATTGTTCACAATTTTTGCTGGTAATTCTATTTGTGTGTGTGCATATGTCTGACCTCAAAAGCACATTGTAAATATTGGGGTCAGGGGCCATGTTATACCTCTCTGTATACCCCCAGACTATCTGTAACAGTGCTGAACACACAATAGGTGATCAATAAACACTTGCTGATTGAGTAACTCTTTTGTTGATTAAGAGGGGCCTGGACAGGCCACGTGTGACTGGAAGAAATTGGGCTAAGGGGAGGGAGGATGGAAGCCCGACTTTCTCCTCACAGGATGAAAAGAAAATCCCAGATTTCACAGAAACGTAACAACACCTCTCACCAAGGAGATTAACCTCTTCTTCTTACCCAGGGCTCCTCTCTTTTCAGAATTGTTTCATTGAAATTATTTGCTAAATGGTTATGCACTTGTTCTTTTCATTTGCTGAACTACTATTATGAGGAAGGTGAGATAAAAATCTGACCATCTCTATTTAGCAAATGGGAAAAGTAAAGCCAATACAAGTGAAGTGACTTTTCCCAGATTCATACAGCTATTGTTAGTTATAGTCTTCTGACACCTAAAATAATACCCTGTTGACCCAGTAATAGTCATAGCCAATAGGAAGAATCTTCCAGATATTCTCAAGCAGTCTGAAGAAGATAATTTGTAGCCAGCAAAGTAACAAAAGAGACATGCAGGCTCTCATGGTCTCCTATGGTAGTGACCAGGGAAAATAGGAATTCATTGAGCATGTCACTGGAACTGTCCTCTCTTACGATGCTAGCCAACTGGCAAGCCTGGGCCCAGTTAGATATCTCTTTAGGGAGATTCCAGATTTACATTTGACTAAGACACTGTACCTTAGTTACAATTTCCCTGATTCTGGAAGTATGGGAGTGTGGAAAACTCTCATACTTAACAAAGCCTATTTCATAAGATTGTTAAATAAATAAATACTGAGCGTAATAGGGTCTTTCAGAAATCAGCTGAAACAGCCTCTGAATTTAGAAGGCCTCAGCCTGTAAGACTATTTTAACAGACACTACTTTTTTTTTGTACTGGGGATCGAACTCATGACCTCGGGCTTGCCAGTCAGGTGCTTATTCTGCTGAGCTAAATACCCAGCCCCTAATAGACACTACTCTTACACTTCTGATGTGAGCCTTCTTTGGTGCAGAGGCTAGAATCACAGTGCCCATGCCCATTTAGAGGGAATGGAAGCAGGAAGGAATGTGGTGCACATACATGTGTGTGGCAGGGGGGCTCTGTGGAGAGAAACTTAACAAGAAGTCATGTCTCTGGTCTGGTGCCTGGAACCCCAGAGTGATTATTGAGGGCCACTGGAGGTTGAAAGACAGGGTTGCTTTGCTGACTGCTGTGCTGAGTGAGTAGGAGTCTAGCATGGGCTCTGATGATCCCCCACCTGACAGCCAAAGCACTTTCAGGTCTACCAACTTCACCCTCCAAGTACCTCAGTGAAGTAGGTCCTTTATAGGAGAGAAAATGGAGCATCGAGAGGTGAGTAAAATCCCTCAAGTTACAGTATCAGGGTCTGGAAATAAACTTGGAAACTCTTCATATGGCAATGTGGATCTAAAATTCTGGTCTCATTATACTCATAAGTGAAATAAATCAAACTCACATGTGTAAATACTGTATTGTCTCCCTAGTGTAAGAAACGGTAAGAGTACATAAGATACAAATCCTCAATAAATACAATAAAAGGGTAAGAATCTGCTAAAGGGGAAAATAATATCTCAGGGAAAAGGAAGAAAAAGAAAAAGGAAGGGAAAAGAAAAAATAGCTAAATTTGTATAAGCACACTTAGGATAGATAAGATGATTGTGCTACAAATTCTGTAAGTTTGTAGAACAAAACAGCATTTATAGGATTGAAACAACCTTGCATGTTAGTGTCTGGTGACCTGAGGAACTCTTGGAGATCACTATGTAAAATATCAATCTTAGTTCTGTTCCTACCACCTTGTTTTGAAGGCCTGTATCATCATTGTTTTGGGCTCTTTGCTATTGCTATTTGTCTTTTTTGTTTCTTGTTTTTCTAGTAATTTGTTTTGTTTTGTTTTTCTCTCTAATACATAAAGAATAGGTATACATGTAGAGGCTTATACATGCCTAGAACTCCTCCTAAACAGTTTATGAGAATCGATTATATTATGTGATGCAATGAACAGCTACTTTGAAGAAAAACAGACATTATGGTATCCATTGCTGATTTTGTATTGTCATGCTGTGAAATCCAGTAATGCTTCTATTCTTTGTTCAGAGTGGTTTTAGTCTGTTTTGTGTTGTTTAGTTTCAACATGCATGAAGGTATGCACAGCTATTTTGAAGAGAACAACAGACATTATGGCAGTCATTGTTGATTTTCCTATTGTCTGGTTTTGAAGGCCTGTAATGCCTGCCTTACTCTGGTCTGATCAGTTTTATACTATTTTGTTTTGTATGAATTCATTGTGTGTGAAGATATGGACAACTATTTAGAAGAAAACAAGAGACATTTTGGTAGCCACTGTAGATCTCCTGTTGTCTTGCTTTGAAATCTGTGTCTCTTACATTGTTTTCTTCTGATCTGCTTTGTTCTGTTTTGTTATGTTTAGTTTTACTCTTTTTAAAATTAAAAAAACACAAGGCTGCAAGGAGTTTTCCAGCAGTGAAAACAAAAATAAAAATAAAATTCTGGTCTCAAAATATGAGGACCTGTGGCTCTTCAAAATCAAGAACACTCCCTGTCCCTGTCTTCCACTGTAGTAGAAGGGCTTGTGAGAGAAAGACATAGAGTGCAGAGTTTCCATTTTCTTAGGGTGAGGCTAGCCTGGGAGTTCCTCCAACCTTTGTTAATGTAGGAAATTTCAATGGAAGGAATGAAAATTTCATACTCAACTAGAAAAACCAGGCAGGCTCGACAAAGAGCTACTGATCCTTTTGGCTGCTAAGCAAGAAAAGCCTTGCTCTAAGTTTACTCAAAATCTTCCTGAGTCTGGGTCCAAGTTGAATAGTCTCCATTTCCCTGCTTTACCTTCCATAATAAAATAATTTAGATTAACTGTAGACCCGTGGGATACTGAAAGGCCATTGTGTTAAAGCCCTCACCTCTTGGCTCTGACCCTTGCACAAGGAGACATGTTTCTGCACTCTTTCATTCCTCTGATAATAGTGTGACTCACGTTTTCTCCCTTATGTGGCCCCAGTGACCCACTGCTACATGATCATTAATGGAACTGGAGAGACCCAGACTTCTTAGCACAAAGGCCAGATCCAATCTTCTGAGAGATCTTCATCCAGCCAGATATTACCAGCATCTAGCCAGTCAGCCAACCCACTCACACTAATTGAACACTTAATCTATGTCAGGCAATATGCTAAGGACTGTGAGGATGACAAGGGTAAACAATGTAAAGTCTGTGCCTTGGAAGAATTGACAGATGATCTAGGGGAGAAAAGCCATGCAAACTTGTATTACAAGGCATAATATGGACTGTCCCATGATAGATAGAGAAAACGTGACCCAAGATAGAGGTATCAGTAGCTAAGAAATATATTTGTGTGTCTGAATATATTTGTCTTAATGGTCAATCCATATGAAATGAGGATATGTTACCACTTGAGCTTTGTGGGGAAAGGATATCAAAAGAAACTACTTTAAGCAGCTGCAATACTATGATTGGAATTAAGGAATTCCAATAAATTAAGGAATAGGGTGAAAAGCAGTGCAATGGAGGACACATGGATATACCACACAGCTAAGCTACTACTCTTTTTTTTTCCAAATCCCAAACAGTTTAATCTTAAAGACGGCACTGTATGTCTCCCCACATAACTAGGGTGAGGGTGAGGCTAGCCTGGGGGTTGAAAATCACTGGTGAATATAAACTTTAAAAGTAGACGGCGTTGGCCCGAAACTCCATGATAAAACTGAGCAGAGACTCTGAAAGGCGAACTTCGGCAACTGTGAGGGCAGGGAAAGGCTCCGAGGGCTCCAGCTGCAGAAGCTGGAGCCTGCACTCCTTGCACAGGAGTCCATATGTGCCGCCGGGCCGGGCCGGTTCGGGAGCCCAGAGGAACCGGCCAGAAGCAGCTTCCAGGCCCTTCTCTGAGCAGCTGTCAACCCCCACACCCTCGCTGAGAGGTGTGCCCAGTCGCTGACCCCGTTGGCCCTGCAACCGCCTGCCTCACCTGCGTGTAGGCCATCCTGCCGGTGCTCTAAGCTACTGCTCTTGAATTTGTCTCATAGAACCTCTAGAGAGCTTTAATAGAGAGTGACCCTGAGGCTCGGTTTCTCCTCCATTTTTCCGTCTCTTGGGCAGTTGTTTGGAAATTTCCAGGGCAGCAATGTCTTTTAGCTCTGAATAGAGGAGAAACACAGGTGTGAGAAAAGGAAGAGAGGAGAGGGCCTCTAACACCAGGAAAGTATCATTTGGCTTTCTGAAATTACAGGAAGGCAAATGAGGCCTTGCAGGGTCAACAACTCTCTCCCACTCAGCCCCAGGTCCATGGGCAGGAAATTCTTTTATGCCTATTTCTGCCCACTCTGGGACACGGAGGCCCCAGGTTAGGAAGTAGCTGTGCTCTTCCTGAGCTGGCGGATGCCTAGTCTCCCTGCCCAAGTGGCTCCTGGCTTTGATGAGAAATTCTGTTATCTCATGATTGAAAGGAACCTCAAACAGGAAGTCCAGCAGGTTATCTCTCTCTTTTGCCCTAAATGTAGCTCTTACTATATGCTGTGATGTGATCACTGATAAAAGATTAACAGGCCGTTACCAGGTACAATGACACAGAGGCTATAAACTAACCATACCCTCCTGCCTACAACCCACCACTTTTCTGGGCATTTCCTAGTTAACTCTAACCTACAATTCCCTGCCCTAGGCCTCATCGCTCCAGAAGCCATGCAGGAATGTCTAAGGGCTTGACAAAGCAGGCAGTCACCATACAAGGACATCCTTGTCCCTTGTCCCTTTTTGGTCCCTTTTCAGACAGAACACTTGCTTTCTTGTCATCCCTGGAATCCTGTTCCTCCAGAATGATACCCTACCTCTTCACAAATAATCTCCTATAGTGGCTTTGAGGAAATTCTAGTTTTGAACAATCATGACACTGGGGAGATAACACTGAAAATATTCACAGGCTTTTAAAAAATAGTAGGGAGTGTGATAAGATGTGATATTAGATGACAAGTATGACTCATAGCAGGCAACCCAGCATGTGAGTGGTACCTTCTGTTTTCCAACAGCACTTTCTGTATCTGTGGTATCTAAGAAGGTTTTTTTTTTGGTTGCTACAGAGAAAGGCCATTTACCCCAATAGTATAGAGAGATGGTATTCCTTACAGCTTCTTTGCCTGAGTTTGCTTCTGAAATTATCCAGTGGGATGCAAGAAGATGGATCAATATCTCCCACAAGAGGTATCTAAAGATAATGTGAAGGCCCTACTCATTTGGCTTGAAAGCACTAAAGGCCTTGATTTTGAACTCAAGTATAGAAGATGGTAGAGTATCAACATGAAGCAGATAGTATTGAGTGTCTGTGCTGACTTTGGCTGCCCTCTCCACAGGAACAGTGACTGCTGAGCAAAGATTGCCTAGGGTAGTTACTCAGGATACCAATTATCAAAATGTGCAGTGGCAGCTCCCACCAGTATATATTATAGAAGACCGTTACTGCTTAAGTCAACAGGCAAGTTGGTGACTAAGAAGTTTAGCAACCAGAAAACCTGTGCAGAAATTGGTCAAAGTGTAATATGGAAAAGATATCTACATTGTTCAGAGTGGTTATGGTGAAATCAATGACAATTTAATGGACAAATTGATAATGATCAATGCCTAAAAGATTGCTTCAGCCAACTGGGTTACTGCAGTTGTCCTGTGGTTCCCTTATTCCCAGCAGGATAAGAAGGATAAGAGCTGGGTTCTAATCACAACAAAATTTGTAGAAAATACAGTATCTGTAGCAGGTGCAGATGATATTATCATTATGGATCTACATGTTTCTCAAATGCAGTCCTTTTTTGATATCTAAGTGGACAATTTGCATACAGAGCCAGCTGTCCTGAAGTAGATTATGGAGAATACCTCTAAGTGGTCAAATTGTACTATTATCTGATGCTGGTAGAGCCAAGACAGTTGTCTCCATTGCAGATCAGTTGAATGTGGACTTTGCCTTGCTTCACAAAGAAGAGAAAGCGGCCAAAGCAATGGACTGCATGGTGCTAGTGAGATATGTGAGGGATAGAGTGGTTATTCTTGTGGATGACATGACTGACACTTGTGGCACAACCTGCCATGCAGGTGACAAACTTCTGTCAGCTGGAGCTACCAGAATTTATGCCATCTTGACTCATAAGCTTTTTCTGGCCCAGTCATCTCTCACATTAACAACACATGCTTTGATGTAGTAGTAGTCACCAATATCAAATCTCAGGAGTACAAATTGAAGTAATACTCCAAAAAGGAATGAATGACATGTTCATGATCTTTGCAGAGCCCATCAGGAAAACTCACAAGGAGTATTGTAAACCCAAATATCGAGTTCAGTCATCCAAATATTGTAATCCTCTTTCTAGTCTTCCTCACAATCCAAAGAGTTATATTTGTAATCCCACTGAGATGTCATTGGAATCTCAGCAAGTTAATTCCAATCTACCATCACCAATGCAACCCACAGGAAGAGTAAAAACACCAAGACATATTCTAAGTTAAGGGCAGCCAAGGGGCCTAAGTTAATCTCCATGAGGACATGTGGACAAAGGCCTTGATCCTAGGCCTCTCCCAGAATTTATTATCTTATGAAGAAGGGGGATGGCTCAGGGATGAGTGACAGTCAGGATGGCAGGAATTATGTGAGTAACTCGAGCTGGCTGGCCAGGTGCAAGATTGGCATCTCTGTTAATTGCAGAGATAAAGATATGTAATAGGATCAATTTACATAATCCAATTTAGGTATCAGTGGAATTGTTTTGGGGGGCTATCGCCAGATTTTTACATATCAGTATAAAGAAATAATCAGTCACAGTAATTGTTTTGGATTCAAAGAGAGTCACTGGAGTTGTCTCCCACATCTCTCACTTTCTTGTTTTGTAGCTCCAGCAAGGCTAGTCATGGCTGTATGGCCTCCTGATCCAGACTTAATCCTTAAGGATTATACTTAAGGGTGTGGTTGCATGTTTTTTGCCCTCTGTTTTGAGATCTGGCCCACAGCAAGAGGTGTGTGTCCCTTCCAAGTCATCAGATATCTGCTCCTCTGTGTCAGCTTCCTCGAGGGCCCAGCCTTGTCTGACTGCCTGTAATATTTTTAACTGGCTGAGCTGTCTGTAACATTTCCCCCTCTGGAGAAGTAACCCGAACTGACATGAGGGGGTAATGGGCAATGACCGATTGAGCTGCTTCAAGCTGAACAGGGTCACAGTGTTTGAATGGCAGTCAGAGGTACTTCCACAGAGATCCTGTCTAGAGGCCCTCGATAGACACCAGGCATTTTCATCTTGGGTATGTGTACAGCTTTAAGTCTGGAGGAGACAACACCAAGGAAACAGTTAAGTATGTATGGGCCAACAAGTAGAATTAATAAGACAATTATAAGTATAGTTAACAAAGATTTCCACCAAGAGGAACTAGTAATAGTTTTCCATAAGGAGAAGAAAGACAAGGTCCATGGAATCTCAGAGTCTGACATGTTGTTAATCTGTTGTCTAATGTCTTGAATAGCTACTGAGACATTAGCAGAAGACTCAGGAATATATATACTACATTCAGTTTTATAATTGCACAAGTAACCCCCTGTGCTGCTGTCAGAACATCTAATGTCATCTGATTTCTTTTTTGTCATCTGATTTTGAAGGCCAGCCTGTAATAAAGATCATCTGTCTCCTCATATTTTGCAATTTCCCCATATGCAGGTATCCAAAGGTAGCAAAAGCCTGTAACTCCTAGGAATCTCCTTAGCTGTTTTAGAGTTTTGGGTGTTGGGAAGGAGAGAATGGGTTTGATTTTTTTTTTCTTAGTCGTTGGGTCCCTTGGATATAATGAGGCCTAAATATTTTACCTCAAGACAGCAAAGTTATGCCTTAGATTTAGAGACCTTATAAACTTTGTCTGCTAGAAAATTTAGCAGAGCACATATGCCTTGGCTATAGAGCTCTTCTGAGAGGGCACATAACAGTATGTCATCTACATGCTGTAATATTGTGACCTGGGTGCATATATATCACAGTATTTAAACATGATAAATTATCTCTTCCTAAAAGAGGAACTGGACTTTCAGATGTAATAAAAAATGAATGTGTAGAAAGAAAACCACCCCAGTTACAGCCTAATTGTTGTGAAAAATAACAAATTACCTCCTCCCCAGTGACTCTTTTCACTGAGGTGTGGTGACTAGAGGGAAGGCCAGGATTGAAAAGAAGGACCGAGAGGCTGCGCCAGTACCCAGTAACAGGCTGGTTTTTCTTTTTTTCTATAGTCATGATTACTATATAGCCCTCCACAGAGGGCTCCTCTGTGGAGATGACAGTCTGGCCAGAGGGAGAGTGCTGTGAGTGTCCTGGGGCCCTTTAGTCCTGCTGGACCAACTGATAGGATGGGTCTGGCCCATGTAGAAGGATCAATTTACATAATCCAATTTAGGTAGCAATGGAATTGTTTTGTGGGGCTATCGCCAGCTTTTTACATATCAGTATAAAGAAATAATCAAAGTCACAGTAATTGTTTTAGATTCAAAGGCAGTCACTGGAGTTGTCTCCCACAAGGAGGAATCTGTTTCCTACCTGTTCAGTCATGTCCCTTTATAGTAGAATAATTCCTGTAGCTTTTTGAACATAATATCAACCCACCTCTTGTTTTCCCTTGGTATTTGATGACAAATTTGGAAGACTCAACTTGCTTCAGTGTAGTTTTTCACATTTCATGTTAGGTATATTAGAGTTTATCCTAAATTAGAGAAAGTCAGATTGAGACTGACTGCTAGGACTTCTTACCTTCATTGTCTATTATGCCTTCCTTGATGATTTTATAAGCTTTAAAACTTTGACTAGAGCTTAGCTGCTGAAAAATTTCAAGTTTTTGAGTTTGGCAGTTAAGGCCATTTGAATGTGATTATGAAAGCTCAGACTCCTTTGCATGTGACTACTTCAGGGTTGTTCTTTGGTCAAAGCAACTCTACAGAGCCGGCCCATGTGTGACAAGTTTTCTAAATTCTGTTCTAAATTACCAAAAACCTTGGGCAGCCCCAAACCTATCCCTGTAGTGAAGGAGGCTTTAAAGCAGGAGTAGGCAGCTCAGCTGGAACAGCTGTTGGGTGGGATCATGAAGATGTGGAAAGGGATAATAAATGCAGTACAGCAAATGTTTCTTGGGAGGAAGAAGCCTGACCCATCATCATCTGCTTGCCTATACTCTTGCATTCTCCTTCTACCTAATCCTTTGTATTTGGCTTTAGCTACAGCCATTGTGACCTTTTCCTGGCCAAATAATCCCCTTGGGCCCAAATGACTTGCTTCCTGTTATGTCATCATTAACATTCACATTAATTTTCTGTAGTTTAATCTTCCTTAGCCTGCTACCACCAGGGTAGTAGGTTATAGGTGGTATCATATAGTGCCTTTTGATTAATTTAAGTATTTAATTTTCATCTTGCTTCCTTGGATGTTTGGCCTCTCATGACCTGAGATTCCTGTTTTAAAAAAATTTGATGTTACTGTCTCTTATAGAGGAAACTAATGAATATGTTTGTGAAAAAAATAAAATTCAAGTATATTTTCTAAGAAGAGAAACATACTCATCCATAAACTTCAGAATCTGCAACAGTTTCTCAGTTTAACCCTAAAACGAACCAGAAAAGATAAATCCATTGAGTTGTGTGTGGTGGCACATGTCAGTAATCCCAGCATTCTGAGGCTGAGCCAAGAGGATCACTGTGTGTTTGAAGCCAGCCTGGGCTACAAAGTGAGCTCAAGACCAGCCTGAACTGCATATTGAAACACTGACTCAAAAAAAGTGAATCCAATGGGTTAAAAAAATAATATAGAAAGTCAGAGACAATGCACACTGGAGTTTGGGAAGCAGGAGACTTAAGTAACGTACACACCCTTTAACTACATAATTAAACAGCTTCAAAAATGGACATGAGGGAGAGATCAAGAAAAAGGCAGGAGGATAAGAAAGATGGTGCCATCCTGCTGTTGGCAATTCTAGAAGCATCTCACATGGTTAATTTTACTCCTCTCTGTGTAATAATAAACCAATAGGTTCTCAAGTGTCATTTTCTCACTCCCCAACAGACTTGCCCAGCTCAGCATTGTCTGAGAAAGAGGTGTTCAAAGGAGCCATGGGCAGAGGCCAGTAAGTCCAAGACCTCCTGGAGTGTAAAAATAGGATCTTGATGACTGTTTTGATATCAGGAAAGCTGCCAAGCAACATCAGTGAGTGAAAACCCCCATTAGGAGGAAATGGATTTCCATGTTGTTTGGAGGGACATCAGTTACATAAGTGAACAATTTCTGATCATGAGGGCAGTTAAACATTGTGTGGGATTGTGGAATGTCTTTCTTTGGAAATTCCTATTAGTGTGGGCTGGCTTTAGCACTTTTCTATCAAAAGTAAAAGAAAAGATTAACTGAATAGTAGAATTGCCACACAGCTCAAACTTTGAAGTCAGGCAGACCTGAGTTTAAATTTTGCTTTGGCACAGTGTGAAACCCCTTTAGTTCTTTATACCTTAGTTTTGTTGTCTGGAAAATGTATATAATACCTGACTGTCAGCATGATTGTGGAATACAGTAAGCACTAACAAATAGTTAGCTGTTATTATCTAAGCATACTAGTGACCCAAACAGTCATGGCACTCACACCAAAATGTGTTTATGATGAAGGGCAGAGGGGAAGATGACAAAGTTTTCTACCATAGAGCTGAATCCACATTTAGTAGAATGATCATTCTCAGATCAAGTCTCTTACCTGGTTGTGTCTGAGAAGTTCCTTAAGCTGAGATGAGAAACTTAACCCAAAAAGGAGAATGTTTGGAGGTTCTATGACTCCAACTATAGAATACAGATTTAGAGGATGTTTCAGTAAGAGGCATGGGAGGGGCTTATTAGGCAGAGATTTTTGGGTGCACTCAAGCAGAGTGCGGGCACTAGATTGGAGTGTGGACACTCAGAGAAATGAGATATAATAAATTGGAAATGGGAGTCTTTATGTGTTTTTAGTGGTGGAAAGCTGTAGTCTTGGCTTGTGGGATAGGGGAGCATAGCCTACCCACAGTAAGCTAGTGATCTATTTATAGGGAAAATTCTAATGTACAGGTAAAAAAATTATTCAGAGATGAAAGAGGACTATTTTCAGGTAAAATGTGAAAGACAGCCCTCTTGCAAGTGAAAAGGAATTGTCTAAGCTTTTGTGTTTTGTGAGATTAACAAAAAAACAAAACACAACACCTTGGGCTTGTGTGCTGAAGCTACAGTTTTCATTTTAAAAGTATTATTTTCCTTGTTTCCTTTATGTCTAGCTTTTATTTCTTCCATACTACGTCAAAAACTTCTCAATATACACTACACTGCCTACTCCTAGGTCTAAATACCCTGAAGACCTCAGATAGGCTTCTACTCATGAGATTCTATGAACAGAACCTGGAGGAAAAATAGATGAGAAATTGAAGAGGCTGCGATGGCTATTTTACCTTCATTCAGATCTGTAAAAATCTGGGAGTAGAGAATCATGATTCTCTAGGTCTAACGTTTAGAGAAAAGTTCAGTCCAAAGGAACTTCAGATTAAGACTATCTTTCTAAATTTAACTACTGAGGAAATTTCAACTATTATTTTTTTAAAATTCATAGCCTCCAAGAGAACCACTCTTAAGCAAATTCTGCATAGCCTACTTCTTGCCAGCATCAACAAGTCCTTGGCACATTCTGTTCCTTGTGCTCCAAACTGAATAATTTAGTCTTTCTCAAACCCTCATGTGTGTTCCCTTTTTTACTCCCCACTGTTTTGTAACTTTGTTTATACTATTCCCTATAACTGAAAAATTCTCCCCTGACAATGAGGAAGGAGATTAGGGTATGGCAGACTGGCTAGGAAAGTGGGTAAACCTCCCAGTGGGGGCTATAGCTCAGTGGCACAGTGTCTGACTGGCAAGTTTAAGGTCATGAGTTTGATCCCTGGCAACAGAAAGAAAGAAAGAAAGAAAGAAAGAAAGAAAGAAAGAAAGAGAAAAAAAGAAAAAAAGAAAGAAAGAGAAAAAAAGAAAGAAAGAGAAAGAAAGAAAGAAAGAAAGAAAGAAAAGAAAGAGAAAGGAAAGGAAAGGAAAAAAGGAAAGGAAAGAAGAAAAGAAAAGAAAAGAAAAGAAAAGAAAAGAAAAGAAAAGAAAAGAAAAAATTTCCCAGGTACAGAGGGGGGAAGGTTTTCAAAGGTATGGCCTTGTAAGGTTTGACTTGACCTGACTCTCCCAGTTCCCAACCTGCCTGCCAGTACAAACACTACCCTCAGCAGAGAACACATCACCAGCACAGGATACTGTGAAGAATGATAAGATAGAGCAAGGAATTTTGCAGGTCCTAGAGTTACCTGGGGATATCTGGAACCACCCAAAAATTTACATGAGATGCTTCAAGGACTTTCTCACTGAGATGCAAGACTTCCAGAGAACTTTGACCACAGATGTCTATTAAAATCTTCCCCGTAATGTCCCCTGCTTTCTTTCCACCCCTGTAAAAGGGACACATTTCTGTTCATTTACAGCAGACGACCTTATCATTCTCTGCATGCCTGCATCCAGGCACAATAAATTCCACATCATGTTGCCTTTATACAAGCCTGGTGGTCTCTGTTGGTACTCCCTTTCCCTTGTGTGTTACAGATTTAGACTTGACACCAGCCTGAATGGTAGGAAAGTCACCAGTGAATTCTGGGCTATTGTGTTATTTTACAATAGTCCATTGTCATGTTGTAGAATGTACTTCTTTTTACTAGTTTTTCTTGGCCCAAACTAGCTCTGCAGAACATGCTTCTTTTTTAACTTTAATAAATGTAAAATATTGCCACTGTCTGCACTTGTTGTGACCAATTGCTTTTTAAAGACAGAAAGAAGCTAGAAACCACCTGCAGAAGGAGACTGCAGCATTACACCACCTGGTAGCATATTTGGCAGGGTCAGCTAGGAGATCAGGCCTTTTCGATCTCTCTAAAATCTATGGCCAAGAAAGTTTGCTGTTGTTGTTGTTGTTGTTTCCCCCTCTCTCCCTAGTTTGGGTAACTCCAGTATCTTTCTCATGGTGCCAGGAACAGTTTCCTAGTGTATTCCATTATGTGGGAAGAAGAAGGGGAAGAAGATAGCATCTGTGTTTTTCTCAGCTCATAAGTGGCCCACAGGTCCAGTTCAAGTTTATCTCCCCTTTTCTTTCTTCCCTTTTCTGTTTTTGGCCACTCATTGTGTATACAAGTCAGGAAAGAGAAGCCAGTCACAGAACAGATTGTTCAGGTTCCATGAGTGTGACCTGGAGTTTAAGTATGCTTTTTTTTTCCTTCTCCTGTTTGTGTTCTGTATGATACTTTGCTCTGCTTTCTCAGTCTTTTGGAAAAATCAGCTATCTGAAAGTTGGTCTAGTGCTTAAATTGCTGACCTCTTTTTGTGCTCAAAGTCTCATCTGCAATTTTCCCCTAGATGGCATTTTAGCTCTGGGATCATTACCAAACTGATTTCATTACAGTCTACTTTTCTTCCGTGACTCAGAGCCATTTTTTTGTTGTTGCTGTTTTGTTTTGTTTTGTTTTGGTACTGGGGATCAAATGGGAGCCATTTTCGTTTACCATGTCACATGAATCAGCTCTTTTGGTTAATCCTGTGGGTCAGGCACAGGAATTTGGTCATGTTTGTCATTTGTTAGTCATTCTATTTGATCAAGTGAGTTGATCACATGATTCCACCATACTTGTTTGTCATTTTCATGTTTTTTTTCTTCAATTGGCCTCATTGTCACCAGGAAATCTTACCCTTGAGATAAGAGCTAATCCTCCAATCTTAAGGAACATATGGGCCTCTTCTACTCTTTTCTTTTGAATAAGGTTGAATTCCTTCCTTGTTTTTTCTAGGAGAAATTTGGGTAAACTAAAAGCATATCCCTGATGGCTTGAGTAGGAGTAAGCTCAACTCTAGTGGCAATACTTATGCAAAACTAGAGTCATCCTTGTTCTTGAACTCTTAAACATTTTTTAAAAGTTTCTACCTCTATTGCCTTAAACAAAGTACCAAAGTTTTTTTTTATTATTGGGATAAATGTAAGTGATACTGTTTCTCAAGTGGCATCATCATGCTAAGGTGATCCCAAGGTATGGAGCTCCATCATGGTCTCAAAGGAATTTCTAATGGAGCTGCTAAAGGGCTATGCCCTTTTCCCTAAAGAGTTCATGGTTGTGTCTACCATGGGAAACATCCTGCTAATCCCAGAAACCTCAACATTAGGTTGTATCCTTAAAAATTAGGAATAATTCGACCCTGAAGGAATCATAGTGGGCCACAAGTTATGGAGAGTACTAAGCAAAAAAAAATAAGTAAGAAGGCATCAGTGTCATCTACTTTGTCAGAGATATCTGGTAGTACAATTGAGTTTCACAGAAGATGGTTTGGGGACTGAATGGTTCTACATTATTCTATAAGGGCCATCTTCTAAAGGACCCCAGACCTAGTCTTTTCTTTCTCTCTATAAATCCCATTCAGGTACCTAGTTAGAGCCCTGGGGTTTCCAGTCTTGTTCTTAATAACTTATCTTCTATTGAAATGTAATACTGTTTGAATCCAGTATAAACTAAAAAATGAGAGATGAGTCCAGAACATCAGTCTAAATTACAATACTCTTCTTTAGTTAGATATTTTTTTGCAAAAGGCAAGGAAAGTAGTGTGAAATCCTTTACATTCAGGTTTTTATGACTATGTTTGGAAAGGCCCAAGAACTATGGTTCTTAAGGAGGTCACCAAGGAAGAGGAAATTGATGATCCTGTCCTTGATACCCATCTGTCTCTCATGGGGATATTGACATCTTTAATCTGTTTCTACCAGAGCCTAGCATTCCAGAGAGACCTAGAATTTTCAAATATGACTCAACTGCTGGACACAACCTTTCCTGTGTTCAACAACTGGGATATAGAAGAGGAACAAAGGTGAAGGGTTGAGAAAATAAAGATAGATCAAAATTATGGGTGTCACAATTGCCAATGCTTTAAGCACATTCAAGCCATTCAAGGGAAAAACCAAGGCCAATCAAAACAAACCAACTAACTAACTAACTTAAAACCTGGACAATGAGTAGTTGATTGCATTGTCACTGGTTTGGCCCTGCTCTGTGTGTCAGGCAGCTGATGTGCTTGACACATGGCACTGGAAGGCTGACTGTCTCCACTCTCAAAGAGGGGCTAGGCCAGCCAAAACCCTCACCTCCTGCTCTGATGAAGATGACTGAAGGGGCCTGGGGCAACCTGCAGTGGCCCTGTCTGCAGACATTGACATCTGCAAGAAACCCTAGGTGACCCTGGATGTTATAGGTAAGCAATTTCAATTCATTTGGCTTCTGTTTTAATATTACTCTCTGGAAAAACCCTCCTAGGTACCTATAACTGCTGGGGTCAAGGGGAGCACTAGTTGGAGCTTCCTCACTCCTGCTTTGACATGTCAATTAGAAGATCAAATGTTTAACCACAAGTTTTCAATTGTCCCACAGTGATTTATTCTCTTACTAGTAAGATATTTACTAGCAAAACTGGGGCAATTCTCAAATTCAAGCAAAGACCAAAGAGGATTTTACCCAGTGGGACTACACCAGGCCATGCTTCTTAGACAGCCCTGACTTGTACTACCTTTTTATTTTTATTTTTATTTTTTTGTCTTTTTGAGACAGGGTCTCACTATGCAGTTCAAACTGGCCTTGAGCTCATTTTGTAGCTCAGGCTGATCTTGAACTCACAACAATTCTCCTGCCTCAGGTTCCCAAGTGCTGGGATTACAGGTGTGCGCCACCATACCTGGCTTTATGGTGTTTTGAGACAAATTCTTCCTATGTAGTTCAGTCTGGCCTTGAATTTATGGCAATCCTCCTGCCTCAGCAGCCAGCTCCAGTTGTGTGCCACCACACCTAGCAAGATTTGCATCCTGTCTCTTTGATGCCTACACAATCAGTAGTTAGCCACTCTTCAGAATAGGTGATTTCCTAGATGTAGGCAAGCAGGCAAGACATCAGTGACTTACCATTCCAAGACTCTGAGGCTGTGGTTCTTTGATAGAAGTACCTTTGTCCAAGAAAAACACTGAAAGGCAGATTATACAGCTATCAGTTTATAACATGTGATTGAGGCCAAATCTCTATCTCCAAGGGACCTGTGCTCAAAAAACAGCTTAAAGCCCTTACTTGGGCATTGACATGCGCATGCAGCAACTTGGAAGGGGGCTTGCTAACTAATAAAGTGCAATCAGGAAATCCTAAAACCCAGCCTACTTGTTCAAGCGGATCACTGTCATATATTTCGAGGGACCCCAAAGAGACATGTCTCATGTCTTCTTGGGAAGTCAGAAGATTGGTAGAGATGCAAGAAGGGTAAGCTTACAGCCTCTAAAGACCTTAGCCTTATTCTCAGTTCCTGAAAAACCATTAAACTGGCCATTTCTAAAAGGATGAAGTAGAAAGCTGTAAGAACTCTACATAGGAAATGGTCACTAAAATTTTCACAGGACTAAGACCTGTTCCTTGAACCTCCAGAAGATGAGGCTTTTCTTAAAAGCAGGACTGCAGTATTGCTCCAGGTACATATAAGTAGAGTCATTAGTGATCCCTAAGTCACTGCAGTTTAAATGGACACATGTACTGAAATGCTTGTTTTTAATTAGATATATAATATATGTAATCTTGCTGAGGCTACAACTCCCAAACTCTCAATAATTACTCCCAGTATTTTGGAGGCTTAGGCAGGAGGATTTCCATGAGGATTGCCAGCCTGGGATACATAGTGAGCTCAAGGCTAGCCTTCACTACATAGTGAGAGTACCATAATTTATCTAACGTCCCTCTTTGTCACATTTTCCCCTCCACTGTAAGCATGGGAACCTGACTTGCTTTTTCTCATGTTTGGACCCTACATCCCTTTTCCCACTGAAAGGGCCACGGTCCTTCACACTTTTTGCTCATTGTCTTTGGACAGATTTTGTTTTGTTTTTGTTTTGCAGTTTTTTTCTTTAACCCAGCTAATGAGCCACAATTCCCCAAGGCAGTTGTAGAGCACATAATGCACAGAAGGTAGGGCTTACAACCCCTTTTAGCAGGAAGTAGCTGTGTAAAAATGGAGACTACCACTGCCTCAACATCCCATAATGAATGATGGGGATATGTGTCTTTCTGGGAAATGAGGCAGGAGATTAGGGTGTGGCAGGCTAGCTAAAACAGTGAATGCAACCCATCGATTGCAAAGTTCCAGGACACATGCACAGAACAGTTCCCACAGCCTTACATATGGATTTCTCATCAGAATTTGAGCAAGTTTTTGATAGGATGGCTTAAACCCGGCACCAACCTGAGGAGTGGGAAATACAGAAGACAAGTCACCAATGAGCTTTGGGCTACTGGGTTCTTTCACAATAGTCCACTGTCATACTGCAGATTGTATTTCTTCTACTACTGTGTTCTTGGCCCAAACTCACTGCAGAGCATGTTTGTTTTTCTATCTTTAATAAATGTAAAACCTTGCTACTGTTTGCACTTTTCTTGACAAACTTTTTGTTCAGTACAGAATGAACCTAGAAACCACCTCTGGAAGGAGGCTCCAGCACCCCCAAATCCTATAACAACATCACTAATTTTCCATTTCTTTCAGCTTTCTGGGGATTCTCTGAAAGACCAGATCTTTTGGGATACTTTACTCAGCTGCTGGCTAAAGTTATCTTGCCTGTCTTGAGAACTGGCACATTTAATGAATATGTTTGGCATGTAGAAAACATCCAAAACACTTGACCTCTTTTATCTAAAAATGGATTGGGAATTTCTGGTCATATAGACATCGAAACTTTGGGTTTAGGGACTGAGGCAAGTAACAAAATGAATTTAATCTGCAAATTTTATTTTCAATTACAAAATGGGACTGGGGTAGAACTCAGTGATAAGGCATGTGTTTAGCATGTGTAAGGCCTTAGATTCAATCACCAGCATTAAAAAAATAAAGGAGTATTGTTTATGTCTAACACAATGATTAAAGATTACACTATGTCCAAAACTGTCTAAATCAGTTCTTTAATTGTCAAGCTGATTATCAAAACATGCATCCTAGCTGTGTTTTGTTTTGTTTTGTTTTGTTTTGTTTTGTTTTGTTTTGTTTTCAGACAAGGCCTTGTTATGGAATTTAGGCTGGACTTGAATTCACTTTTTTTTTCTGTCTTCTTAAAAGTTTATTTCTTTTTTTAAATTTTATTTTAAAGAGTAAAACAAAAGAGGGCATAACAGAGCAAATCAGAACAGGACAACATAGGCAACACAGTACTTTACATTAAAACAAACAAACATTAACAGCAGCTATCACAATATCTCTTTCTCTGCTATAGTTGAGCATAGTTTCAAATACAATCATATCAAACATAACAAAATAGTATACAGCCATTCAAAGCGTGAAAGAATTACAGGGCTTTCGGAACCAAATAACAGAAAATGATCAATGGGTACTACAAAATCTCATTTTCAACAGAGAAATTTTGTTTAAACTATCACACATATTCAAATCCCAATAAGACACAATGTGATAGATAGTAGAAGAATAGAAGCATGGTAGGACTTCTAAGAAGGATGATATTAAAGCAGCAATAGCTGTCATAATGTTTTGTTTTCTTCAAAACAGCTTTTCATACCATCATGCAGTCAAACAAAACAGAATAAAACTTTTCCAACTGATGAATGAAAACATTGAAAGGCTTCAAAGCTATGAGATGGGGACTCATGCTTACCATAAAATCTTATATACTCTTATCAACTCTCATACTAGGGAGACTATATAATATTTACACATGTGAGTCTGGTATATTTTGCTTATGAGTATGGCCTCAAGTCGTGTCCATTTATTTATAAATATCTCAATGTGATGATTCTTTATAGCTGAGTAGTACTCCATTGTATAAAAATGCCAAAACTTTTTTTTTTTAAATTTAAAAGAGAATAAAACAAAAGGGGGCAGTACACAGCAGATCAGA
>PVJX010026331.1:9262-25923 GCA_004027295.1 Dolichotis patagonum | reverse complement strand
GCTGAAGCCACTTCCTTATGGAGTTAGGGCTGTCCTGCCCAAATCCAACATGTCGTCCAGTTGGTTTCCCCTTTCCCGTGGGAGGGTCTTATACCCATCACTCACTGTGTCCCCGAGAACTGCTGGACTGCCCGACCTCCGACTTCAGCGTGGCTGCGGTGGGAATTCACGGTGCCTCTGGGTGGGTCGTGTGCAGAGCCGGTCCCGGCGAGCTGCACACAGGGCCGTTCAGCTCCTTGCTCCAGCGGCTCAAGCCAGTCGCTTCGGCGAGGATTGCTTGTTCAGTTCGGGCGGAATTCAGGCGCCTCGAGGTGGTGCCGTGCTCCCTGATCTTATTTTCACTAATAGTAGCCCCAGGACCTCTTATTCGAGCGGGTTTTTGCACTTTAGTTTCTTTCTGGGTTGTGAGAGTCTCTCTCTCTCTGTTTGGGTCTCTCCAGGGTGTTTTATTCTGGCATTTGAGCTGTCTCTCTCTGTTTTGGTTTCTTTTTGAGACAGGATCTCCCTAAGTGGTTCAGGCTAACTTTAAACTCTCTATGTAGCCCAGCAAGGCCTTAAACTCATGGGGATCCTCCTGCCTCAGTCTCTGGAGTACTCAAATTACAGGCATGCACCACTATATTTAGGAGGTCTTTTTTCTTTTATAGAACTGGGCATTGAACTCAAAGCCTCATGCATGTTAGCCAAGCATTCTACCCCAATCTACTTTTTATTCTGAGACAGGGTCTGGCCACACTGCATATACTGGGAACCAGAGACACAGCTCAGTGGTACAGTGCCTGTCCAGCAAGCATGAGGTCATGAGTTTGATTCCCAGTATCTCCCTCAAAAAAAAAAATTAAAAACCTTGTTTAAAGACAGGCGTGGTGGCATACTCCTGTAATCCCAGCACTTGGGAGGATAACTACAAATTCAAGACCAGTCTGGGTTACAAAGTGAGCCCAAGGTCAGCTTGAACTATATATCGAGACCCTGTCCCAAAACGGTACGATAGATGGATAGACATCGACAGACAGACAGACAGATAGCATAGGCTAGTCTCAAATGTGCAATCCTTTTGTTTCAGCCTCAGGAGCAGCTGGGATTATAAGCATGCATCACCATGCCTGGCTTCCCACATATTTTTAATAGGTAGCCAGAACTAAGAACTACTGTGTAGTCGTCTTTGAGCCTTAGTTTTCTTATCTAGAAAATGTGCATGATACTTACAAGGCTGTTGTACCATGTGAACCAAACATGAAACAGCTCTATAAGAGTTCTGCTATGGTCTTCTCCATAAATCCAGAAATGACTCCTCAGACACTTTTCATGCAAACCACTGCCAAATCTTTCTTTCCCATTTGCAGTATTTCCAATGTCACTGTCAGAAACATTGCCTTAGTACCAATGATCAACCACCTCCCAGTCATTCATTCATTCATGTAATTCAAAAGCAAGGCCAGGCATTTGGCCACGCCTATAATACCAGCACTCAGGAGGCTGAGGCTTAGGACTGTTGTGAGTTCAAGGCCAGTTTGGGTTACATAGTAAGTTCAAGGCCAGCCTGAACTACATGGCAAGACCCTGTCTCAAAAATAAATTTAAAAATAAATAAATAAAAGCAGGGTCTCACGATGTTGTCCAGACTGGCCTTGAACTCATGTGACCCTCCTGTCTCAACTTCCCAAGTGCTGAGACTACAGGTATATGCCATCATCCCAAACTCACCTCCCCTTCCTAGGGGCTCTTTATCTCTAGTTTGCTCTCTGCAAGGTTCATATTCAGCTAATATAATCCAAATGGATGGCTGACTTATACCACTTACATTCCTTCTACTGCCCAATAAACCAACTAGTAATACCTGACGAAGAGCCAGGCATGGTGGTACATGCTTCTAGTCCCAGTGCTCAAAGAGGCTGAGAAAGGAGGATCCTCACAAGTTTGAGAGTGGCCTGGGCTACATATTGAACTCAAGGCCAGCCTGAACTACACAATAAGACTCTTGTTTCAAAAAGCCAAACAGGGGAAGAAAAACAGTTGACCAAGAACTTGTCATTCCAGCAACTTGCTCCCTTCTCCCACCTTCAGCCCTTCATCCTAATCTATTTAATCAACGCATCTCAACGAATACTCTGGAAATCAAACTTAGAGGTTTTTCCTTTACCTTTACTTCCTATATTGAAACTATTGCATTTACAGTTCATTTTTCTGTCAATGCTCCAGATCAAAATAATTTCATTTACTGAGAATGACAGCCCACTCACTCAAGAGCAGCCTGAGCAGTATTGTGAGAACCCTCTCCCCAGCCCCCAAATTAATTTCCATCTAAGAAAATTCCATGACTAAATCAGATTCCAGATATTTTCCCTAATGGCCCATTCTGGATGTATGCTGTTAAATATATCAATTAATCAGTTGAAATGCCTAAAATTTCTGATACTTCCTGAATTTATTTTCCTTAGTAATTAGAAGGAATTATTATTATTATTATTATTATTTTGGTTTTCTGAGACAGGATTTCACTATATAGCCCATGCTGGCCTTGGACTTGTGGCAACTGTCATCCTGCCTCAGCCTCCTCAGTACTGGTATTACAGGCATACGCCACTATGCCCTGCAGGAACTAAAGAGGTTTGGTTTTGTTTTTTTTCCCCAAATGTCAACCTTTCTTCAACATGGGCTGGGGGCATGAGGATTTAAACCTGGGGCCTCATGCATGCTAAGTATGTTCTCTTCCACTGAATTATACCTCTAGCCAGCATTCTTGCTAATGAGAATCTCTAATTTCTTCTTGTTTAATGTATAAATTTTTTTTTTTTTAATCAGCACTGGGGATAGAATTCATGACCGTGCGCTCGCAAGGCAGGTGCTTATGCTGCTGAGTTAAATCCCCAGCCCCTAATTTATAAACTTTTAATCAAATACTAAATTAAGATCAGCTAACTACAACTTAACGCTAAGTTAAATGCAAAGCAAGCCCTTTAAAGAGAAAAAAAAAAAAAATTGGGGCCGGATATATAGCTCAGTGGCACAGCACCTGCCTGGCAAACATGAGGTCCTGAGTTTGATTCCCAGTACCTAAAAAAAATTATTTTTGAAACAGAGTTCACTATCTAGCCCAGGTTGGCCTCAAACTCATGATCCTTCTGCCTCAGCCTTCAGGTGCTAGGCATTACAGGTGTGTACCACCACACTCATCTAAGATAAGTGAATTTTAACCTGCCCGTTTCTGGGATCTGCTAAGTACAGTCAGGACCATGCTCTATTCCTACATTCTTCACTCTAAAATACAACTTTTCTAATAGTCTTCTGCCCTATGGCTAGATCTAACTCTCCTCTTCTTTCCCCTTCTATTCCCCTTAAATTGCCTGGTTTGAGCAGAGGTAGTCAGGTCAGTGTTGAATGTCTGGAACCTATTAACTCATCATCTTATGTAACTATGCTTACTGAAAAGGATCCAACTAAATTAAATTACCAACTAGCATAACTTCAGCTTTTCACATTCTCATAAATTACATGTATAAATAATTTTGTACAGGAAGTGAATTTCTTATTTTTTAAAGGCTACAGAGAACTTATATCCCATTGATATATTTTTAAACTGCTTAACTAGTCCTCTGGTTATGACATTTAGGTTGCTTCTATTTTTTCTGTAATAAGTAACAGTAATGTTAAATATTTTTGCACAATAGTACAAAAGCTTTATGGCCATTAAAAAAATACAACCATTTTTGAGTCATATTCCCCAAAGTGAAATTAGTCAAAAGGGTGTTAACAATATTGTACAACTGAATGCAGATGTCTTGTGCTCTGGGTGAATGATTTGGGGACGACAATATGCAATGTATGTACCAATGTTGCCCCCTAATTGATGTGTTTTGAAATATTAATTTTTTCCTTTTTTCTCTTGAAATAAAATGGATTTGAAAAACAAAACAAAACAATATTGCAGGTTTTCTTGCCTGTAGATAGAGAAATCTATTGTGCTACCAGCAATGCTTTGATTATACTTGCTTCTCCAGGGCATCAGTGGTAGCTTTTATTATTATTAACTTAATAATTCCAGACTTGAGACATTAACTCCAGAAACCTTGGAATCACCCTTGACTCACTAGCCACAGTCGGTTAATCTCTTAAACTGTATCCATCTGCTTAAACTGCCTCAAACTCATCTACTTCCACCACAGCTCTGCCACTACAACCTCCTGATTGCCCCCTTCACCCTCCTCTATGCTGTAGCACAAATGGTCTAAATTATGTATGTATCTAATAATGTAGTTCCATTATTACTACACCAAAAACCTTTGACAGTGTTGGATGAAAGAATAAAACACAAACACCTCAACACAGTGAAAAGTCCTACAAAGATCTGATCTCTACTGTAACTTCAGTTGCTCAGAAGGCCAAGCCTAGAGCACCCCAAGTTCAAAGCCAGCCAGGGCAATTTAGTAAGAGCCTGTCTCAAAATTTAAAATTAAAAAAAAAAAAAAAGCCTGGAATTTAGTTCAGTGGCATAGCCTGCCTGGCAAGCACTAGGTCATGAGTTAAAAAAAAAGCACTGTGTGGCTAGGCATAGTGCCATATGCCTGGAATCCCAGCACTGAGGAAACTGAGGCAAGATCTCTGCAAGTTCGAGGCCTGCCTGGGCTACACAATGAGTTCAAGACCAGTCTAAACTACAAAGTGAAACTCTGTCTCAAAAAACAAAAAAGGTCTGAGGCTGCAGCTTAGTGCAAGAGCCTAGGTTTGATACCCAGTAACAGGGTGGTGTGGGAGGGCCTGGGCCAGGTCCCTGCTTACTTCACCCTGTCTTACCCTTCAATCTTAACTCAGCATTCTTAGCATCTTAAGCCATGGGTAACTTGCTTTTCTGGAATCTGTGTAGAATCTTTGCCCTACCAGGTACAATTTTCTAAACCCCTCTCATTTATTAGGCAGGAAAACTGCCATGATTTCAAGGTCAGTTTAGGCCACAAAGTGAGTTAAGACCAGCCTGAACTACTCAGTAAGAACCTTTCTTAAACAACAAGCAAACCAGAAATTTAAAGGGCTGGGCTATACCTCGTTTGAAGGCCCTCATTCAGGACCCCTTCCCAAGATAAGTACAGTGCCTTCAATTAGAAATCACAAGACCAAGGCTGGTGGAGTGTGGAGAGCTGGTAAAAGTAACAGCAAACTATAGAAATGGTACTTGTACTCAGGTTTATCTTAAAAATCTATTTTTGCCAAGCATGGTATGCATGCCCATAATTCCAGCACTCAGGAGACTGAGGCAAGAGAAGCACAAACTGGAGGCCAACCCGGGCTACATAATGGGATCCTGTCTCAAAAAAACAAAAACAGTGAGCGTGGTGGTGCACACCTATAATTCCAATTCAGGAGGCTGAGGCATGAGAATTGCTGCAAGTTAAAGCCAACATGGGCTACACAGTGAATGAATTTTAAGGACATCCTGAACTGCATAGTGAGACCCTGTTCTCAGAACAAAATAAAACAAAACAAAAATAGTAAGAAAAACATAGTCCATTTTCTACTAATATCTCACTCCCAGCTTGCCTTATATTCTCATATATATCAAATTATTTCCATTTGACTTATGTTTATGTTGTTTTCTTTCTTTTATATCAATATCATATAGTTTTAATAACTTCAGGAAAAAATCTACAACCATTACTTTTCCCCCAAAAAATGTCCTTTGGTCTTCTCACTTACATGACAGTTATTCCTGTTGGATTCAGTGAAAGAGTAAGTAGAGAATTATGATCCAATTCACCTGGGAACGCATTTCCTAAGACAATGCCCCACTAACTAACCTCCCTTCCAGTTTAGTGACCTGATCCTTTATTACATACTCAACTCTCTATCAAAGAAAACTTTTTGTTTTGGGGTTTTTGTTTTTGGAGACACAGTCTCACTATGGAGTTCAGGCAAGCATTGAACTTACCATGTAACCCAGGATGTCCTGAAACATGGTGATCCTCCTGCCTCAGCCTCCTGAGTGCTGGGATCACAGGCATATACCACTCCCAGTGTTACTTCCACTCAAAATCTCTTTATAATAAGAGATATCTGTCTCACTACTATTATTATAGATCGCTATCCACCCAATTGCAGCATAGATGCCTTAAGCTCAGGTTGTTCAATGCTGAACTGATCATTTTAAATTGTTCCTCTTGTGTTTTTGTTGTTGGTTCTCATTCATCTCCCCTCCCTTCAGCCCCTTTCCTTCATTTACAAAAGCTTTGTTTCCATTTTTTTTTTGCTTTTATTCTGCTTTTTTCTTGTCCTTTCTCTTCCCTCTCCACCCTTTTCCCTTTCTCATTTGAACATTTTTTTTTTCCTATTTCCCAATATATATTTTGGTCCTTATTTATACTTTCCATTTCTCACATCAGAGAAACCATGTAATATTTGAGCGTATGTGTTCCATTTATTTTAATTAAGAGTATGGTCTCAAGGTGCATCCATTTACCTAGAAATGTCTCAAGCTTATCCTTCTTTATGGCAGAGTAGTACTTCATTATATAAAAAACCCCTACATCTTTATTCATTCATCAGTTGATAGGCACTTGGGCTGTTTCCAAGATTTAGCTATTACAAACTGTGCCACTGTAAACATATTGCCATGGTATGATGCTTTTCTTTCAGAAAGATACCAAGAAGGGGAATAGCTGAGTTAAATGGAATCTCTAGTCCTAGAGGTGTTTTGTTTTGTTTTGTTTTGTTTTGTTTTGAGACAGGGTTTCATTATGTAGTTTAGGCTGGTCTTGAACTCACTATGTAGCCTAGGGTGGCCTTGAACTCACTGTGATTCCTCTTGCCTCAGCCCCACAGAGTACAGGAATGCACCACCATACCTGGCTAGTCCTAGTTTTTTGTTTGTTTGTGGTTTTTTTATCCTAGTTTTTTTGAGGAATCTCCACACTGATTTCCACTAGTCCATCCACACTCCCACAAACAGCGGGCAAGGGTTCCTTTTCCCCACAGCCATGACAGCATTTGTTTTGATTTCTCAATAACAGCCACTCTTTCTGGAGTGGGACAGAATCTCAGTGTTGTTTTAATTTGCATCTCTTGAATGAACAGTGATGCTGAATTTTTTAATATACATATTTACTTTGCCATTTCTACTTCTTCATCTGAGAAGAATCTATTCATTTCAAATGCCCATTTTTGGACTGGGTCTTTAAATTTGGTGGGGGTCTGATTTTTCTGAGTTCTAGGTATTAGCCCTTTGAGGAACAGCTGGCAAATTTTTTTCTACAGTATGGGTTGTCTCATCACTCACTTGGTGGTTTATCTTGCTGTGCAAAAGCTTTTTAATAAGATAGGATCCCAGTTTTTGATTCTTTGTGATAGGTCCTGTGTAATTAAGAGTTTTGTTTATAAAGTCTTTGCCTATACCAATGTCTTCAAGAGTTCTATCCATTCTCTACTCCAACAGATTTAGTGTTTAATATTTAGATCTTTGATTCAATTTTAGTTTGGTGCATGATGAAAGCTATGGATCTAGTTCTAATCTTTGACATGTGGAAAACACCATTTATTAAAGAGGCTATCTTTCTTACAAAGAAAGTGTTTGGCTCCTTTATCAAAGATAAGGTGGCTGTGTGTCTGGAATTGATCCTGTACTTCTAATCTATTTCATTGATCCTCAGGTCTAGTGTTCCCTCCTCTCCCATCCCATACTGTTTTTATCACAGTAGCTTTGTAGTATAATTTAAAATCAAGAGATTGTGCTGCCTCTGTCTTGCCTTTGTTGCCCAGAATTGCTTTTGCTATTCTAGGTCTCTTCTGGTTCCAAATGAATTTTAGTTGTCTTCCCTGTTTCTGCTAGAGCCAAGAGTCACATTTTATCTCTGAGCACACCCTTATGCCACCAATTGCAAAAAAAATTTACTTGGCAATTTCTCTTAAGGTCTTTGACATCACCCTAGTTCAGGCCTTCATTACCCTCTGGTCCAAACTACTACAACTGTCTTCTAAATGATCTCCCTAGTTTTAGACTCTCCAAATTCGTCCATACACTGCTGCTAACTTGTTATAACATGAGTCTACCCCTGATTCTGCTCCCTTCTACAGGGGTCACTTGTCCTTGTCCTTGACTTTCTCCAACACTATGATGGCCTTGCCAGTCTGGTATCCTGTTATAGCAAAAGGAAATGAACCAAGATAACTCCCTGTTTTTATATATATATACACACACACACACACACACACACACACGTGCGCGCGCACACACACACACACACACAAAGGCAAAAAGGAAAGGGGAGATCCCTAAAAGGTATACTCCAAAATGGTAAGAACAGTTACACCGGATAGTAGGATTATGGGTGACTTGTTTCCTATTTATACTTGTTCCTGTGTTTTCTACACTTCCTAAACATGTATTATGATTTTTTCATAGTAGAAAAAACATTAATAGCACAACATATACTCTTCTTCCTCTTTGTTTTTTTTGTACCGGGGATTGAACTCATGACCTTGTACTTGCCAGGCAGGTACTTGTGTCACTGAGCTGAATCTCTGGCCTTTTTTGGTCTTTTTGAGACAGGGTCTCACTGTACAGTTCAGGCGGTCTTGAACTCACTTTGTAGCCCAGGCTGGCCTTGAACTTGTGGCAATCATTCTGCCTCAGCGTCCTGAGTGCTGGGATTACAGGCATGTGCCACCACATGGGCTCTCCATCGAGTTGCTAAATTGTCCACACTGGGCTTAAGCTTGTGATCTTCCTGCCTCAGCCTTCCACAGTACTGGGATTATAGGCATTCACTGTTATGTTTAGGTAGGAGTACATCCCTCTTATACTGTACCTCCTGACTTAGCTATAATAAGCAGATACTAAACTTTATGTCAATCTATGCTTTCCCCAACTCTCCTCTTCCAACCCTAACCCTTATTTTCTATTCCACTGCCACTTGTTTATTTCAGGGCTCAGCTCAATTAGCCCTAATATAATCATGGTATAAATGGAAAAACAGACTTGTCTGACTCAGTTCTCTCATTTAAAAGGTCTGTTATTCCAGTTAATGACTGACCAAGTTATCCAAAGGCTCTGAAATTCAGATCACATTTTAAAAGCCAGTAATTATGGTGGCACATTCCTGTAATCCCAGCACTTGGGAGGCTGAAGCAGGAGGAATGCTTCAAGTTCGAGACCAGCCTGGGCTACAAAATTAGCCCAAGGCCAGCCTGAACTACACAGCGAGACCTGGTGTCAAAAAAAAAAAAAAAAAAAAAAAAAAAAAAAAAACCCCAACCAAAAAACAAAAAATAGGCAATAATTAACAGATGATAAAACAAAGGGTCTAGTGAAATGTATTGCTCACTTTCATTTTATTTGTAAAGGATGCATGTGGCTCACATTCATAGCAGTGATTTTTAAAAAAGAAAAAAAATTGTTAACTTTTTTAAAAAAAGTATTTTTTACTCAATGTTCTCTCCGGAACACAAACAAAGCCCAGAGAACATTAATCAACAATCAGCCTTAGCAAAGCATGGTGGCACCTAGAGGCTGAGGCAGGAGGATTGCTGTGAGTTTGAGGCAAGCCTGAACTACACAGCAAGACCATGTCTGAACAAAACAAAATAAAAAGAGGCTTAGATTCATTTCAAAGAACTTCTTTCCAACACCACTTCTTTTCTCACTTTCTGTACAAAATATAGAATATTATTATTTTCCTCTACTACAAGCATGCTTTTTTCTACCACTCAAAAGTTCAAACCTCTAATTATATCTCTAACTTAAATCTGTTTATTACAATTTATAAACCAAGCCAGGCATAGTGGCACATGTCTATAATCCTAGTTACATGGGAGGGTGAGGCAAGAGGATCATAAGTTTAAAACCAGCCTGGACAAATTAGTGAGACACTGTCTCAAAATTTTAAAGAATTTTTAAAAATTAAATTTTTAGCCAGGCGTGGTGGCCCATACCTGTAAATTTTGCACCTGGGAGGCTGAGGCAGGAGGACTGCCATGAGTTCCAGACCAGCCTGGGGAACACAGTTTAAGGCCAGCCTGGACTACATAGCAAGACCTTGTCTCAAAACAAAACAAAACAAAATTTAATTTAACAAAAATCCTAAAATGAATTTATCTTTCTCCCCAAACGTGATGGCCTTCCAACATTCCCTATGGCACTACTACTTACCAAAGACAGAAATCTGAGGGACATCTGTATTCTTCTTATATTCCTTCTCCTAATATTGAAATCTTGCGATCCACCTCACATTTTAAATCCACCTGCACTACAAACTGCCAAGCAGTTTCACACCTTAATGCTTTTTAACAAATTATTACCCCCACCTAGATAATCTTTCACTTCTTTCTTTGCTTGAGTAACTTTTCTTGACCTTTAGAATTAAGCTAAAGAATCTTCTCTTCTAAAAACAAAAGCTAACCAGAGTTTATTAATACTGTATTCTAACTATTGTACAGAAGTTGGCATGACTTGTCTTGCCTGATACCCTAAATACAGTAAGGAGATAGGTGCTATTACAGTTTTTACAGACAGGACGAGGGAGCAGTAACTCGCTGGAGGTCACATATAAATAATAAATAGTAGAATGAAGTCAAAGCCAGGTCTGAGCCCAGTACACAAGAATGTTCCTACCCCCACCCCACTACACCATAGTTTCCCTTTCCACCCACCTGCCAAATCCCATGCCCTCTTCATTAGGTAGGATTCTCTTTTCTACTGTCATAAAGAAGGGACACAAATCTTATTGTCTTTTCTGTGAACAACATGTAACTGTTTCAGTTGCTTGTTTTCCTGTATCCAGCAGAATGCCTAGTTACAGTGGTGATGAAACTTCAACAAGCCTGCTGCAGCTGGCTGTTACCATCAAAGCTCTAAAAAGTTCCCCATCACTGACTAGGACACAAAAAATATTAGGTTCTTTCACTTCACTATGTCATAAATCAATTCATCCTCTCTTCCCTAAGTCCCACAGCACTTCATACTTTTCTTAGAAAACTTATCTTCTAGCTAGGGATGTAGCTGAGCAGTAGGTAGAATACATGCCTAACATGCTTGGGGACCTGGGTTAATCCTATCTGCCACAAAAACAAAAAAACAAAAACAGCTTCTACCTCATTTTATCTTTTTGCATATGGCACTTACCACCAGACTATGCTCTTGGATGGCAGAAGACAGTTTTGGATTTTTACGTGTGTGTGTGTGTGTGTGTGTGTGTGTCTGTGCGCACACACATGCACTGGATATGGAACCCAGGGCCTTCACACTAACCTACATTGCTAATACTTTTTTTTTTTTTATTTTAAGTTTCTTGAGACAGGGGTCTTTGCTATGTAGTTCAGGCTAGTCTTAAACTCAGTGATCCTCCTGCCTCACCCTTCTGAGTGCTGCGATTACAGGTGTGCATCATCAATTTTATGTTTTGAGACATGATCTACCTACATCAATAAATTGCTCAGGCTAGGCTTCAACTTGTTTATGATCCTCTAGTCTTAGCCTACATGAGTGCTGGGATTACAGCCATGGGCCACCATATACCCAACTATAAGACAATTTTTAAAATTCTTTACAAACACCTTTTCCTATATTAACTGTTCAATAAATAATTGATTAGTGAACTTATGGTTAAAATACTGTACCTAAAAAAAAATTAAAAAACTGTACCTAGCTGGGCATGGTAGCACACACTTGTGATCTCAGTACTCGGGAGGCTGAGGCAGGAGCATCACTGTGAATTTTAAGGCTAGCTTGGGCTATATGAATTCAAGGCCAGCCTAAACTACATAGCAGGACCTTATCTCAAAAAATAAAACACTGTAACTTGCTTAACACATTCCCCTCGGCCTGAACTACCAGTGGTACATGCGAGATTGTTCCAACGGCAGGCCAGGTGATGCAAACGGATCTAATCACTTTTATTGGTCTTTTTACTAATAAAAATAATTTAAAAGCCACTCGATGGAACAGCAGTGAAAGTACCACCATGTCTCACTTGGCAGCAAGGCATACAAATTACAGACCTGATGTGAACGTGCTAACAGTTTTTCTCTCTATCGTGCGGATTTTTTCCCATTCTGATTAAATGCTAGCCTTACTATTAGCAACCCACACTTGTTCCAAAGCCACCGAGGGCCTTCTGATTAATTTGTCTAGCCACAAGTTCCCCCATGTCAGGAAACTGTTAGGATTGATGGTCTCTAAAAAAACTTAGTCCACCGAGTCCGGAGTCAACATACTATAGAACCCTGAACTGTTGAAGTACGTAAATCACGTGGTTCTGCAGAATGAGAGCGCCTGTCAACGTGGTTTCAGGCTCACTTAACATACTACACAACATGCCACTATCTAGTCCTCTGGGCTTCTTCACGCGCTACCATGGCCAACCGCGTCGCGTTCAGAGCTCTGAGGAGTCACGGTGAGGAAAGCAATGATCCATCTGGTCTCAAACTTGGGCAACTTCTCAGACGCTGCGTGTCAGACTTCCTCCTCCCCCAGACTCCCCAGCACCCGGGGGGCGTGGCCCTCACCTACCCACCCGCCTACTCTCCCTAGAGGCTCCTCCGGCTTCTCCAAAGACCCTCCCCTCCAGGTAGCCACGCAACGCGGAGATGGAGTGAAGGCCAGCACAAGCCGCAAGCACTTCCTCCCCGCCTCTTATCGACCCCAGACCCAGTCAGGTGCCCTCCTCCCGTTCTCAGCGCCTCACCTGTTCGGCCGACACCGCCCCCTTCCCCGCACCGCTCCCGCTGCTCTTGCCGGCGCGACCGCTACTCTCCGCCATTTTCGCCGCCTGCCAGGCTTCCGGCTTACGCAGCTCCTCTCCGTCCTACGTCACGTCCGGTCCGGGAGTTACCGCCCCCTCGCCTTGGTGCCGCTGGATCCTGGCCGCTGTTCGGATCGGATCTTGTGAATGGTTTTGTCTGCGTTTTCATGTAGGACCTACTCCCTATCCCTCCTGCTGCGGTGAATTCCATCTGCGGTGCTTTAACTTGTGCAACAGAAATTCCTGCTCCAGAGAGAGGCGGGAAAGACGGGCTACCCGGAGGGTGGAGACTCGGACTGGGGTCTGGTCTTGTGCCCTCTGCCCACCTTGGGGTAGTAGGGGGCGAGGGGAGGCAAACTTCCCTGCAGAAGTTCTAGTTTAAGGGGGAAATATGCTTTGAGTCAATTAAATATGCTTTGCGCACGATCGAGAGAGAGAGAGGCTTGGAAAAACCAAGGTTTCCCCGAGGTGACTTTTGAACTGCGGAAACGTTTGGCAGAAGGGTTTCACTCTGAGATCCCTGGAAGTTCAGTCCGGATCATAGTCCCCTCCTCCATCTTCTTACTTTAGGATCTCCTCTTATAGCCCGTACTTACACTAAAAGATGTTTTTGAACAGTTGGGGGAGCCTTTACTAGCAGGGCCCTGATTCAGACTCAACATGAAAGGAGACATGGAAGAATCCTAGAAGTATATTGCTTGAAGAGGGGTTTGATGTCCTGATTTCTCACCTTCCACAGGCTGGGCTTCATCACCAACCAGCTCCTGTCTCCTCTGTGTCCTGGACTCCGCATACGTGGACTCTCAATATTTTGTGCTCAACACAGGTAACATGTTTTGTTTTGTCCTTAGTTCCTGCCACATAGTAGATGGTTAGTGTTAACTGGATGATGAGAGATATCAGTCATCCACAGAACATTTGATAAATAAACTCCACTGGCCTTGGGTTAGTATTCTAAGAGCATTATCAGAAGGAAATCCAGTTTTTCTGCCTCCCAATTTAAACCCTTCGCTAAACTTCGGTTTCTCCATGCTAGGAAATCTGAGAATCCTACCTATGCCATCCACAGGCCTAGAGCCATGGCTAGCTCCTCGTCCTCCTGGGAACTGCCCCTAGTGGCTGTGTGCCAGGTAACATCAACGCCAGACAAGCAACAGAACTTTAAAACATGTGCTGAGCTGGTTCGAGAGGCTGCCCGACTGGGTGCTTGCCTAGCTTTCCTGCCTGAGGCATTTGACTTCATTGCTCGGGACCCTGCAGAGACATTCCGCCTGTCCGAGCCACTTGGTGGGAACCTTTTGGAAGATTATACCCAACTTGCCAGGTATCAGGGAATGGGGAGGAAGTTGAATCTTTGTTGGCCCATGTCCCTGGATTGTCAGATGAGGGTAGAGCCTTAAGAAGAGTTGTCAGTGTCCCCTCCCCCCCAGGGAATGTGGACTCTGGCTGTCCTTGGGTGGTTTCCATGAGCGTGGCCAAGACTGGGAGCAGACTCAGAAAATCTACAATTGTCATGTGCTTCTGAACAGCAAGGGTGAGATTTCATAACCATTTAGCCTGCTTCTTCCCGGGCTCTTGTACCTAAACTTAGATTCTTCAGAACTGTTTCATTCCTGTTTTTCCTTGGCCCAAGGTTTTAGGAGTATTTGCACTTCTGTTCTTAGCCTATAAACTGTCTCCTTCTTAGGCAGAAAAGTAGCTAAACTCAGCTTCTAAAGCACCAGCAATGAGCATTTCTTCTCCCTCTTACCCTAGGGTCAGTAGTGGCCACTTATAGGAAGACGCATTTATGTGACGTAGAGCTTCCGGGGCAGGGACCTATGCGTGAAAGCAACTCTACCATACCTGGGCCCAGTCTTGAGTCACCTGTCAGCACCCCAGCAGGCAAGGTAGGAGTTGTGAGAGAATAAAGGTGGGAGAGAAAGAGGGAGGGGAATAGGAATACATTAAAGTGGTAACAGTAGAAAGGAGTGGAATGTTGTGACAAGACAGGGATGCCAAGTATGTTGCTTTTTCATTTCAGATTGGTCTAGCTATCTGCTATGACATGCGGTTTCCTGAACTCTCTCTGGCACTGGCTCAAGCTGGAGCAGAAATACTTACCTACCCTTCAGCTTTTGGATCAGTTACAGGCCCAGCCCACTGGGAGGTAAGAGAACACCTCTTCAGAACATAAAGACTCTGTCAACTTCCCACCCCTTGGTTTGCTTTACAAGTTGAAGGATTTTCTTCCTCTTCCCACCTAGTGGGAAAATTCCTTCCCCAGTATTGTGGCTTGTGTGTTACAGAATAATGTGGTAAATCATTAAGTCATTCCTGGGCGATTATCAGAATGGTGACAATGGGTAGTGTCCATTTCCTGACACTTCCCTACTAGCTGCTCTATGTGCTTGAGTGTTTCTCATCTCCTCCTCAGGTGTTGCTGAGGGCCCGTGCCATTGAAACCCAGTGCTATGTAGTGGCAGCAGCACAGTGTGGACGCCACCATGAAAAGAGAGCAAGTTATGGCCACAGCATGGTGGTGGACCCTTGGGGAACAGTTGTGGCCCGCTGCTCTGATGGACCAGGCCTCTGCCTCGCTCAAATCAACCTCAACTACCTGCGACAGGTTCGCCAACATATGCCTGTGTTTCAGCACCGCAGGCCTGACCTCTATGGCAACCTGGGTCACCCACTGTCTTAAGGTTTTTGATTCTGCCAGTTGAGACCCCCATTGTGAGGTGGTGCTGCTGTGATTTGTAGGCAGGACCCAAGCACAGCTCCCCTCACTTGGAAAACCTTGACTGTATTGATGTAACACAGGCTCAACTTCTTGGGAAAGGAGAAGGCTTCCCCCTCAGCTCAGATTGCAGCTTCAGAAAAGTGGAATTTTATATAGTCACTGTTTATTTCATGAAAACTGAAGTTATGCTGAGGACTGACCAGCACTAGCATTGAAAAAAATATATAATAATCGTAAAGTCTGTGTCTGGACATCTCCTTTGGGAGCTGGATGGGGAGGTGGTATTGTACACCTGCTGGACTAGGCTCCAGTTCTAGGCCTCCTGGCTCATTCAACATGTCTCCCTACCTAAAACAAAGTGCAACACTCAGTGCATGTCCCAGCCCCGGGAGTGGCAGGAGGGGTAGAAGAGAGGGAAGAAAGAAGGGCAAGTCAATACTGAATTACTTCACTTTCTCCTATGGTGCCTTTTGCCCAAGCCAGAAGAAAGCAAAGGGGAGAAGGGCTGCAGGGTATGTTATTTATTTTCACTTGAACATGGAAGGAAAGTGTCACACTCCCCCTTCCCCTTCTTAGGGGGAGTGTATTTCAATCAGCCGCCTCTTTCCCATCCACCCTGTGTATGTGTTATACACACAGCACAGTTGGGATGGGTGATGAGGCTGACAGAGTTATCTTATATTACTCCCTTGAAGAGGGTCTGACAAAGGAGAGAAAGGAAGGAGCCACACCAGGCAGCAGCTTCAAGCCTTGGAATGGAGAAAAGGCGGCAGAAAGGAGCAGCACCAGAGGCCAGGAGAGAGTGGAAAGGGCCACAGCTTCTGTTTCTTAAAAATTCTGTAATTTGGAAGGGGGTAGTGATTAATTTCCAAAATACACTTCAGAATCCCACCTTCCATACAGCTCCCTTACTCACAGCCCTTTGGTTTTTCAGACAAAATTTAAGAGCCCTCATAAAGCGAAAAGTATTGATAACCCCTCAATGCACCCAAAAGCAGTGTTCACTTCAGTCCCTTACAAAGACTGAACTATAGACTTTGCATCTCCCTACGCATTTGTCTTACGGCTCAGTGGTGAGGTGGCTGCAGACACACATTGGGGAAGGTGGGAATGGAGATCAGGGTAAGCCCAGGCACATGGGTGCGGAGAGGGCTGGGGAACACCACTTCCACGCTTTGTCTTTTTCTTTAAAAAAAAAAAAAAAAAAAAAAAAG
>PVJX010026330.1:0-25957 GCA_004027295.1 Dolichotis patagonum | reverse complement strand
GCTAAATCTTGGAAACAACCAAGATGCCCATCAACCGCAGAATGGATGAAAAAGATGTGGTATTTTTATACAATGGAATATTACTCAGTTATGAAAAAGGATGCTCTTGAGGCCTTCAAAGGGAAATGGAGACAACTTGAGGCTATCCTCATTAGTGAATTAAATAAGAATCATGTTTATAAATATCACATTGTGTCTCTAATGTAAAAAGAACTGTAGGAATAATAAAACCCAAAATGTGTAATTGCTACTGTTAAATAAAGAAAAGAAAGTGCTCTAAAGGATATAACTACATGTATGTTTAAGTGTGTAAGATAGATGACTATATTACTGTTTTTGTTAGATTGTTAAGCAGAACTGTTAACAGGCTCACTGTTTGAATGTCTACTTTGTGTGCCTCAATTTTGTAACTTGAATAACTATTTCCAAGATGACAGTATATAACTTATCAAGTAGTGATTTCTTAGTGTTTTTTTTTGTTCTTTTCTTATTTTCCTATGAAATTCTGTATTGTTGCTACTCTTTTTTCTGTTATGTTTGTTTGTTTTTTTCTTTCATAAAATTAAAAAAATATATAAAAATATGTTCACATAATTCAATTTGCTTTCATAGCAATGATCTTTTTGTAGTAAATTTAATTTTGAATTTTCTATCTTCATTGTTTTTGTAATAATCTCTTCTTGTTAAATAAGTGCTTCTCAAGTGAAAAAAATATATATCTGGTAGTGTGAAAAAGTGAGATAAACATTATACCTCTGTCTTTATACACATGCCTATGTGAAGAAAAATGTATAATTAACTTCTGAAGTTAATCTCCTATAATGGTGAAATTATATTCTAATTTTATAAATAATTCTTGATTGTACTATGTTAATCAATCTCAGTAATCAATTTTTTAAAATCACTATTATATCTATAGCATCGTAGTAAATTTTTAAAAAGAATAATTTATGCTGTGATTCCTACTAATGTGTAAATTGTGTGTAAGCTCTGTTTAAGAACCCTCCATTAATATTTTAGTGTCAGAATCTCTGTTTCATTTCATGAATGAAAATCATTACATTTATTTTTTAAAAGAAGAACCATTGAAAGGAGTACATGTGTTGGTTTCATTGCCACTGTTCTGTTTCAAGTACTTTTACATCTTTATCAACCAACTTCTGCAGTTAAGTTTCACAGCAAGGTTCCAGCAGAATTTTTCTGCAGGTAGCACATATACAAGTGTTCAGAACTCTTTGCAGCATCTCTACTTGCAGGTAGGGAATTATGGAGATAAAATGCCAAAATATGAACTTATTATCATAATAAAATAATATAAATCATATCTTAAATGGACATTTTAAAGTTGCGCTCTATCCTACCTTTGTATAGAGTATCACATATAATAAGAAAAACTCAGAGCAAAGCAAAATGTTTTGGTTACCTGAACTAGAGCTACAAACTGTCAATTCTATGAATATATTTAAACAACGAGGGAGTGAATGTCATACTAAAAATACAATTATTCCGAACACTTTGGGAGGCTGAAGCAGGAGATGACAAGTTCGAACCTGTAGCGTCACACAGATGGTTTTTGAGTGTTCAAGAATCTTCAGAAATCTGTAGTGTGTGCTGCCCCCATCTCTGAATTCCTCACCTTTGCTCCTAGAGAGAATGGGTAAGTGAAGCTAGACTGGGTCAGAGAAAGTCAGAAGTGAAAGTAACATGAGGCAAAAGATTATTTATAAGTTTGCAAATGCAAGGAACAGCTGCCAAGCAACTGGGAGGTACTAAAAGGCAGGGGGAATTTCACTGAATTTCCCCTGGGTCACGGACTATTCTATTCATAGAAGTAAGGTGGTTTCCTAAAATAACTGTTTCTCTGGTTGTTGCAATCTAAGCCAGTCAAGGTCTTATCTTTTGTTTCTGGATTGAGGACATGGTCGAGGGGCTTGGAGGATACAGCAAGCCTATGTTTACAGTTTTACAAGGGCTAGATTCCTCAAGTGTGTAACTTGCAGTAAGCTTGTGGTAAACATACAACCATCAGCAGTGAAGCTCACGTCCAGTAACATCTCTGTTTTCATCTCTACCTATTGTCCCTAAAAGTCCAGTCTGTGTAACTTGGTGACTTATTGAGATTGTTTCAAAATAAAGAAAAAAAAGTCTGGGAATGAATTTTAGCAGGTTATAATCGCCTGCACGGCCCTTCACCCACAGACAGGAGTGTCTTATTAATTACTTTGCTTTCCTTGCTGAGACAAAATATCCAATACCCAAAGTTAAAGGCAGAAAGTTCCATTTAGATCACAATTTGCAGAGGTTTCAGTCCATAATCAAATGGCTTTAAGGCAGGGTGGCACATGGCAGAGGGGCAACTGTGCATGGTGGCAAAGGACAGCTAAGCAACGAGAGAGCAAACCAAGCCTCTTTCTGTCCCTCATACTGTATCCAATGAACCAATCCAGTCAGCGTCCTGATCCATTTATCACCCACCCTTAGTCCCAACATTGCACTATGAATCAATCACATACTCTAGATTCAGCCAGTTCCAAAAGAAGCCCATGAGCACATGAGGCCTGCAGGGCTGGGGGTGCATCTAGACACCAATCATAACAAGTTACACGGAGATTTTTTTTGTTAGATGACTTAATTTTCATCTAATTGCAGAGTAGGTGTTATTTGTTAATTATCATCACACATTATCTAATTTTGAGCACTCTCGATAGGAAAGTTGAAAAAATAATTGAATTAGGAAAAAATGTCATTGGAATGAAAGCAGTGTTATAGTAAAAGAATACAGTTGATTCTTTGATGAATGACTTTGAACAAAGTATGGCAAATTTGGACAACTGATTTTGTGGAGAGAGGGTTGTTTGTGAATCAAGAGTATTGTTTAAAATATTTGAGTTTGAAGTACCTCCGAGACAGCCTCAAAGCAATATCCCTAATCTCACCCCACTATGGGGGGGCTACAGAGGACCCGTTTCCCTGCATCTCCAAACAGTGGTAGGGGCATCTGCACCATGGCAATGGTGAGCTGTAAGACACCAATAATTTCCAGGGGGAAACTGGCTTTTCAAATGGTTTGGGCAGAATATAGGGTTTGAAAAGAGATATTCCAGATTCTATATGTGTTTTCTGGCATAAGATAACATAAAATTCTGCTTTTTGGATTCCTTGTGGTGAGCAGCTTTTTTTTCACAGTGTCCTTTCCCCGTGCTGTCTCCTTTGCAGGCAGCAGATCACAGGTTGGAACCCTAAAATTTTGAGCCAAAACAAATCTCTCCTCCTTCAAGTCACAGCTGCTAGGTATTTTGTTCCAGTGAGAGGAATGCTGCCTGAAACAACTAGTAAATCATTAAAGTAATACTACAGAAGTCATGGACCTCTGTTTTAGTTGTTGGAATCACACCAAATTTCCTTTTTCTTCACTTGTACCTATGAGCCATAGACTCACTAACCCACACACACTCTGGATCGAGTCTTAGGTAGCATGTCAGATTGCCTTCCTCCCTCCTCTACCTTGACTAGAACAGCACAACACATTCAACAGAGTTGACTGATCCCTACAGAAATTCCAGAACCCACTTGGTTTCTAAAATAGTATCCTTGAAACTCTCTCAGCTTCCATTCTCTGTAAATTCTATGAGCTGATTCATCTACAGTTGTTTCTTCAGGTTTGTAATTATTGGTCTTGGTCTCTCTGGACAAAAGAAAATCTAAATTTGCAAATTTTTATATAGAATTGCTCAGTATATGTTTGTCTATAACCTAGAGGTATCTTTTCATTCTTATTATCTTTTTTTTTTAATTTTAAAAAGGGAAAAGACCAATAAAAACAATGATAGAGTTTCAAATCAAGATAATAGGAGATTAACAGTGGTTAATGTATTGAGTATTGTTATGTTCAGAGTAGTTGCTCAGTTTGCAAGACATAGGCATGTAAAATGGATCAAACAATATAAGCACAAACCATTCTTTTCAATGAAGTAATAGACATTAGTGGTATAATTATAATTATCACATATATATACCTATGTCTATGTATCTATATCTATATCTATATATATATATATATCTTCTTTCTTTCCCCCTTTCCCCCATCCCGATGGCTCTTTCTTTCTCAGTAATTTCTTTCCCTTTCACTATATCTATATCTGGGAGTGGTGGCACATGTCTGTAATCTCAGCATTTGGGAGGCTGAGTCAGGAGGATCATTGTGAATTCCAGACTAGCCTGGCCTACAAAGTGAGCTTAAGGCCCACCTGAACTGCATAGTGAGATCCTGTCTCAAAAAGACAAACAAACAAAAAAAAATTTAAACAAATAAATCCTCTATCTATGATACATTTTGAATCTTATTTACTCTTTCAGATTCTTACACTGAGGAGACAGTCTCATTTGCTTTAAATCACCTTTGGATTAGTTATAATACCAAATACAACATAAACCCCGTGTAAATAATTGTTATACTGTATGTTTTAGAAATAATGAGGAAAACAGTCTGTGTGTGTTCAGCACAGATGAAAATGATTTTCAAATATTTTGAGTCATGGAACCCTTGGGTACTGAGTGCTGACCGTGCTTAAATTTGTGGTTTAAAGTACTCCAGTTTGGTTTCTGTTACTTGTCACCAAAAACAAAAACAAAAACAAAAACCCTAAAATTCTGTTAATCTACTTACTGAGGAAAGGTGATCATCAAATATCATCAAATATTTTTCTTTCCAATATATTTGTTTCCTTATTCTCCAACATGAACCGACACATATTTCATTAATGTCAACTAATGAAATAGCAATGTATTTTAAACCTAGTTTTGAAATGTAATGTCCATTGTAATGCATTTAAGTGCATTGTAGCTTAACACAATTTTAATTAAAATGACTCATAAACATACAAAACTGACTACTCTCATTTTAGAGGAATGCATATAAAATGATAAATCATTATACATCAAATAATAGATTACCAACATACTGATGTTTGAAAAATGGAATTGGTGATAATATAATGAAACAGAGGTACCTTATTCATCTTGTAGATTAAGACATTCTCAATAAAAGTATGTACATAATAGTTATTGAAATTTTAAGAAGGGAAATAATTGATGATCCAGAAATTTCTGGTATTCATGTATATTCCTCTGTAAACAAATTAATTTATACACAGGTATATCTAATGATAAATTCTCTATGTATAAAAAATGCGTACTCCTGAATGTTTATATATCTATTTTTTGGTACTGGGAATCGAACTCATGGCCTCGTGCTTGCCAGGCAAAAGCTATGCTGCTGAGCTATATGCCCAACCCAATTGTTTATTTATAAAAGCTACTAAAATTTAATTTTCTTTTTCTTCCATGGACTATTATGTATCTTTTTTTAGATAAATTGTTAAACTGGACATATATTACTATCAGGATAATAATAATATGGATACTTTACTTTAAATATCATATAGTTGGATAATTTGTTAGATTACTTGCACAAACAGTGCAAGTAATTGATGTGGTGTAGATAATCATTAGAATGGTAAATTACAGGATTCTTACCTAGTGCCAACACAGATTCTGAGTCGTTGCATGCATTGCTTTATTTGCAAGTTGCTGAGAAAGTTGCATTTAATTCTTATATTATGAATAAAGCAACAAAATGTGGGAGGTGGTGGAGTCTGTGATGCACCATTCTGCCTTTCCTGCCTGGGTAGTTTGCCACAGACTTCACGTGTGATGTCAGCAGATAGATGTCACTCAGATGGAGCGTCCTAGAGCTAAAGAGAGCCAGGGCTCAGGGCCTCCTTCAAAGTTTACACTCATCCAAAGGAGGGTTGATGCCAAATTCCAAAGGCTTAGACACCTCAAGCCAAATGGGACAATGTGAATGGCCTTAATGACTGCAGAACTTACCATGGGGGTGATCTGTAAGGCCTAAATCTTCTTTGTGCACATTTGTTTCTTTCATCTCCTCTCCATAGATATTGCTGTGTAAAAGCATCACTTAAAAAACTTCTTGTGTACAAAACTGCTCATCTCTATCTCAAAAGCCACTACTCTGGAGTCATTGAGAGTCTACACCATAACACTTGGCAGTTAAAAGGAAATTAAGGATGCATGTTTATGATGTGTTTTCTTTATGTAAAAGAAAAGCAATTTTTATTCCTTCATATATATGAAGGGATACGAATATGCCTACAATTTCTAAGAGTAAAACAATGTATAATTTCTAAGAGCAAAATGAAACTACTGAATGTGCTTTTTCCTAGGATTGGGGCTAAGGAGGAGCTAACTCACATTAAATATTATGTGTGTATTTTTTGCATTTGTTGATACCTTTTTAAAAACAAAATTGAGATAATGAAGTAAGTACTATACATTCTATATTTGTTAAATATATTAATAAGTACAAAAATAGAAATAAAATATTAAAAATTTTGGTCAACTGTACTTGGTTTGAAAAATAATTTTTTTCATTTCACATTTTCTGTGATATATGTTTTCTCACTTTTCAAAATACTAGTGACTATGTATTAAGAAAGTAAATAGTTAAAATGTAGGAAGCTGTGACTGCTACATGGAAGTAAGTTTCTTCCATAGCAACTAGATAGAAATTTCTGTGGTAGCTTTGATTATTCTAAGGAAATCTAGAACCTGTTTGAGCCTCTGAAACTTCCTGGATGACAAGATGGTGTGTATTTTTAATGGGTATAAGTTTGCTTCCCTATCACTTCCTGCGTCTCCGTGCCAGGGTGGCACAAATAGATACCATTGCAAAACATTCCAAAGAGCCTTAAGCTGCTTTTGACTGTGCTGCCCCAGCCAAGGACGCTGGTCTGGCTGGCAGCCCAGCTGCTGCCATTCCTTCAGTGGAGCTGCTCCCACTTGTACTTTATCCCTGCAATGTCTACTAAAAATAAAAATGATTATGTGGTTTTTAGAAAAGATAACACCCTTCTTTATTTTTCTGTTGAAGACTTAGTTGCAGCCAAACTTGATGACGAGGTGCACACACAGCAATTCAAACACTGCATATAAAAATATCTCTGAATAAATAGTGGACATATTATGGCAGTTACCATTGCCACTGGTCTCATTGAATTTTTTTTTTTTTTTTTGGTTCCAGGGATCGAACTCATGACCTCATGCTTGCCAGGCAGGCGCTTAAGTCACTGAGCTAAATCCCCAGCCCCTCTCATTGATTATTAAGGGGTTTGTTTTCTTTATAAATTGGAACTGCACTATCCACTTGTTATGCTTAATATTTACAGACTGTAAACAGGATTTAAATTTATAATAGGGGTAATTTAAAAATGTTCAACATAAGCTCTGTATTATATGAAACCAGTTACAAAAAGTTCTAAGATACTACTTAACGATATAGAACTACTCTAACTAAAGCATGGATAAGAATACTCATTGTTCTTTGCTGTGTAACATATTATTGTACACAGAGCAGATGAGCACCGTGCATTATCTCATTCTTTTTGCACGTTGGAATTCCAGATGTGACATAGCTTGGTCATCAGTTCAAGTCCCACAAAGCAGCAATCAAGGTGTCAATGAGGCTGCATTACTTTCTCGAGCTTTGTATCCTCTTCCAGGTAATTACTAGCCGGATTGGTCTGCTGGCCGAGGAGAAGGATGGTGTCACTTTTCTTGCTGTCAGCTTACTGGAAGATTTGCAGGAGACTTTCTGGATCTATTCGGCTCAGAGGAAGTTTTATGAAACTTAAGAACTATGAAAATGAATATTTCAGCATCTTCACTAGAGTTGATAGGAAGAACCCAGCCAGCGGTTGCCCTTGAGTTTCAAGTCTGTGGCACACAGGCCATCCTTCATATGTCTTCCATGATGGGCTACTCGTTACTTCTTTGTCCCAACATTTTGTTAGTCCAGCTTTTAAAATAACCAAATTCAAGAGCTATGGTTAGCAAAGACTAATTTACTCTTGTTACATTTTGTCTTGCAATTTGATCAAGTCTATGCCAAAGCACAAATTAAATGTTTTCAGGTCATTTGAACACATCTTGTGGAAAGATACGTAGGGATTCAATTTAACATAAAATACTAAAATTATAGAGTGATATAAAGTATGAACTACCTTAACATCTAGATGCGATGCTCCCTAAGGAAATGAACACCTTGAATGGTTCAGAGAATATTTGCTTTGAGTGCATGATAAATGTCCTTCAAAAATAAAGTTCAAGGTATTTTTAGAAGTAGTTTTTCAAATGATAAGATTCAGTCCATCTAAATTGGGACTAGAGGAATATTTTGGTTACAATAATACAGAGTATTCATTTCCATTCTATATTTGTGTTTCCTTGAACTAAAAGTCAATTGAGCCAAAATGATCATGTTTATTTATATATAAAGAAGGATATGACATAAAGAGAAATATAAACCTAATTTTATATTTTCAAATGTCAAGCATGAAATACATAAATAGAACACAAATTTGGAAGAGTTAATATGTAATATGAACTATAATGATATTTGAAGTAGATACTCTGCCTCAAGGACTTTGGTGGAAAATATCAGGCTAACGTCACAATTGAACCCAGTTGCAGAAGATGATGAATCAAAGATAAGTAAAGCTACATCCAAAGAATAATAAGGTTTTGGTAACACATTTCAGCATCTATAACTCCTCCAATCCAAAGTCATTTTGATGGCATTAGCAATAACAATTTAATATTCTATTCTTCATCATTTTTTATTTAGTTCATAAATAAAAATATCCCATAGAATTTACTTATGCAGTTTACATTATGTTTTGTTTGTTGTGTATACATTATAAATCTTAAGGTTACCAATGTGACATACTAATTATTCTGATTTGTGATGTTCTTCCTAAATTTTATTCTGATTTTGTTCATGTAAATTACATACACATTACATCAATTTTTTTTCTTTCCAAACTAAGGGTATATTTGCACATACAATTCATTATATCCCACGCCTCCTTGAGTGGTCTGTGGCATGGAAATTTTAGTGAGAAATGTAAAGAATGATTTGATAGTCATGGGAGCACTTAGGGTATGGAAAAATGAAAATAATTGTTTTATACTGAATTGTTTATTACAGTAAATGATATTTTTAAAAAATTGTTTGGATACAAATTAATAAATTATAACATTTGATAAGCAACATGTGTTTAGTTATCAAGAAATGAAAAGGGTAAATATGTTCATATTTTGCAGTATAAATATTTCACATGAATATATAGTAAACTAAATACTGATTTTCCTTCAAAGGAATAAAACAATACATAAATGTATGAAAGTGGATTGAATGCATTGTAAGGAGTTATTTCTTTGTAGCCTAAGAGGTTGTATGTGGAAGTAGTCAGGATGAAATACTTAGAAATAAGGTTCAGTAAGTATTGCAGATCATAGTGGCTAATAAATGTGTACAAATGACAATAATTGAATTCCTATAAGGGACTGAAGAAAGATACAGATTTTAGTGTGGATTCAACTGTCTACACAAACACATGAAAACATTTGAAGAAGGGTAAAATTCAAGAGGCATTTTTTTTCATGAATAATGCAAACAGAGGTGGGCAAATAGGGCAGGAAGATATAAAAACAAAATAACGAAAACCCAAGTCAAAGGTTTACACGAAGATTGAGGACTTAGAGTCCTCAATCAACACCACATACACAAAGAGTATTACCACTGCAATAAGATGCTGAGTTCTAACAGTGAGTTTAACCTCAAAGACCTGTAAGATGCATATTCTCACTGAGGAGAGTACTTAGGGCAGTAAGTGAACAGAGACAAGGCAAAGGACATTGAGGCAATGGTCAGCTTCTTATGCAAACCTTAACCCCACTCATCTCTTAGGAAGGTTTATATCAGTACTCACGTTAAGTTTATTTACCTTGTTTTGTACTACTTGCTGCAAGATGTGTTAGGGCTGACATTTAGATGTTCTCTCAAAGCCTCACATACTCACAGGTGTGAATCTAGTGTGCAATGCTGGGATTAAGTGTGCAGTGTTAGGATTAAGGGTGTGTAATTATTATGTTAGTCCACTACTGATGTGGCATAGTTCTGGGTGTGTGTAACGGGGAGGTCCACCCTGGTTATGGATGGTACCATCCTAAGGGCATGTAGCTTGGATAGAACATAAAGAGAAGAATGAAGATTGCAGTCATATCTGCTGGCTGCTTCTGTTGTTTCCTGCCTCCTGCCTTCCATGCCATGAACTGTTTTTTTCTTCTCCATAATGTTCCTCTACAATACCACCATGCTTTGGAACCTGCCCATTATGGACTGTGAGTCAAAATAAAATTTCCTCCTTTAGCTTTAGGTGTTGAGTATTTTGTCTCAGCCATGAGAAAAGTAACTACCACAACTTACCAAGCTTTCAAAGAAACTACAATGCATGAAAAAGTCAAGAAAAATATGCTAGTAAGAATGTGATCACTTGCCAGGTTCATGTCAGAAACCCTGACACACAAGATGCAAGAAATGGAGAATATCTTTGTTGCAGAGCAGGAGGCCTTCACTGGAATGGAATGAAGCCCAGAACTGACTCAGAACCCCAGATTTATTGAGGAACAACAAAGGCATAGAGTTCTACTGAGTGCAGATGTTTGTTTGAGGTTAGCAAGGCAGGCAAGCAAGGCATGGTGACAGTTGGCTGAATCATTGACATTTATCTGATGTCCCCTAGGGAGCTTTCCTGCTTTCCTAATAAGACCCATCTCTGTTTAAGTTGGCAAAACATGCTCTCTTCAAGATGTTTCAGCTCCTTGTAGTTAGCAGTCTTTGCTTCCCATGTCAGCCCGAGTAGACACTGACCCATTGTGTTGCAAGGAACTGCATACTCACTAGAACACTATCATATGATACAGATGTTGGGAAGAACAAAGGATTTAAAATAACATTGTTAATGTTACAGATTTTAATAGAAAGCTAAAATTTCTGCAAGAAGAAATAGGTAATGGAAACTGTAATTGCACTATTTACATATTTATGAAAATTGAATTTACCTGCCATTACATATGCAAGAACCAGTTAAAGACTGAGAAGTAAGATTACCTGTCTTGGTATAATTTGTCCACTTAGTCTAGAAACGTGTCTTTAAATCAATAAAAATTTCACATTTACCTTCAAAAATGTCTTGTGAGATATTTTCCCCCAACCAAAAAGTTATCTCATTTAAACAAATGACTTCCTACAGACAATAGATTCCTAAAGCTTACCTGTTTGACAACTGTTTACTAATCAAAGCCCTCATCTCATTGCACCCATTAATCTTCACTGTGTCACAATCCTTGCCAAACCTAATTAATCTCCATCTTTAAAACACTTGCAATAATCTACTTTATCTCTGATCTCCAGATATCCTCCTGTGATCATTTCCTTCTGAGACACTATAAAGACTTTCATCTCTTTTTCTAGTGCAACTAATAAACTCAAGTTTGTTTGATGAATAGATTATTACACTGTTATTCTTCTGAGGATAATTGTAATCAAAGACCTTTTATATCTGGACAACTGTCACCTATTTTACCACTCACAGATATATAAAATTTTTGGTACCACATAATGAGGAATGGAGGATTAATGAAGATGGTTATTTTCCCATAAAACAGGGAAAAAAATATGGAAACAAGTTCTACATGGTTTGACTCAATGTACTCAAATGTGGTCAGTAATCTTTACACTGTGCTGTGCTTTTTTTATATGTAAATAATCTTCTTTTAAAAACCTATGTACTTCTTTGTGTTAGAATGATTCTCCTTACTCTCTAATTTTCCCCATCTGCTAAACTTCAGTCCTGCATTTCATCTGCCTGTAGGACTTTTTCACTTGAATGTATTTTTTTTTGCCATCTTACCCCATTGGCACCATTAAACTGAGCTCATATACACAAAAAATGTCATTCTCTGGACTTCATTATTATACTGAAATTTAACTGTCATTTAAAAATATTTTGCATATATATCTTGCTTCCCTATTAAGTTTGTCAATGTCCTGAGGAAAGGATCTTGTGTGATGGTTCTCAGTATTGTCCTCCTCCTCTGCAGAGCACAATGCAGTGCACGAGGCCCTCACTGAAAGGAAAAGCAAGGGAGGGTGTCCAAATTAAAAAGCGAAAATGATTGCACTGTAAGTCATTTTAATTACTACATTAAATTAGGTTAGGTGTGACATTTAAAATTCAATTCTATTTGATTCAATGATCATAAGCTGATATTACTGAGGGTACTCAAGAAAAAAACCCAGGGGTACATAGAAAGGATAATTATTATACCCTGACCCCTAGGCAATCTGCCTTTAAGGTTTCAGTATCATAAAATGAGCTCACAAGTGATGATAAAGAGAAGAGTAAAAGGGAACAGAGAAGTGAGCGCTTCCCTTGGATGTTTTCGCCTTCCTGCAGCTGGAAGAGTCAGTTGAAGTAGACCACTTTAATTGTTTCAGAGATAGTGAGACAAAGCGGAGCTTTAAAAAATCGAATATAACTTAATTTTTATCTTACTTTATTTTTAACTGACACATCACAATAGTACATATGCATGTTTCAGTACATGTATAAATTGTATAATCAATTTAGTGTGAATATATCCATTACGTCAAACACATATTTCCTTGTAGTAAGAACATTTAAAATCCTGTCTTCCTGCTATTTTGAAATATATATAAGACTTTAAGCTTACTATATCTTACTATAGCCCTCTACCTTGCAATATAGCATCAGGACATTTTCCCACCAACTGTCACTTTATATCCTTTAATGGTAAGTTGCAAATGAAAACTGCGATGAAATAGGAATTCCAATTTGTTAGGATGGCTTTTATCAAAAACAAACACTGAAGAAACAGCAAACACTAGAGGAGGTATGGAGTAAAAAGGACTCTTGTAGACTGTTGCCAAGAATATAAATTAATATAACATTCTGGGAAACAGCAAGAAAGTCTTTAAAAACTTGGAACAGTAAGCATATTTTAATGAGAAGAGAAAATAGAGAGATAGCAATGAAGAAATTGAGCCCACTAATGTTATCACATCAAGAAGTTCTGAAGGGAAATCCTGAATGAATGGGCCTTCCTTCCTAGAATCAACGAAGTTGGCGAACAGATGATCCAAGCAAAAACAGTGCTACAGAATCCAAACTTGCAAGTGCCTCTAAGATGATGAATCTTGATTCAACGTTACTGAATTGAGAGCTGCCTAGGAATTTGGCAAAGCACATTTCTAGTGATTGAGTCAGTTTGAGAAGTTTAGTTAAAGGACACTTATCTAAATGCATTTAGCACTCCACATTCCCTAGTGTGTGGAAGGTCCACCCTAAGCAGCACTGCACCTTGATCGTATAAAGGGGAAATGAGCAGAATGATCTGTTTCTGTTTCTTCAGAGGTGGTCCAGGCTTCCCCCTTGAGGTCATTTCGTAACTTCCCCTGTACACTCTTCAGCTTTCCATTGCAGACCTGTGGGTCTCCTGATATGGACTTTAATGGAGCAATGCAGTAAACTCCAAACCTTGCACTGAGTCTTTGGGTCTCCAATGTGCAGACACCCTCTGCACTCTTCCTCATCAAACTCTGCAGGTGACCATTGTAAGGTAGCCTTGTAAATTTTTATACATTTGTATATTTTGTGTTATATATTTGTTTAGTAAAATGGTGACTGATACATCTGGTATGCTTGTGTTATATTTAGTTCTCTAGTAAAATAGTCACTGATACATCAGGTATGCAGATGATTGGCATGCAAATCAGGGAACTGAAGAAGAAAGACTCACCCTGAATGTGGATAACACCATGCCACAGACTTGCAGCCCAGATGGAATAAAAGCGGAAGGACGAAGCCTTCCAGTATTAGACCTGAAAACTCAACTTTGCTTACATGGGTGGAGCTTTAGCTGCTGCCATCACCCAGGGACCTCATATGTCAGCTTCAAACTTTCACTGTGGCCTTGTACCAGTGACTACAGGGAGAGCCTTTCCAGACGGCCCTCAGACGTGGACTGGCGCTGGATCCTTGACCCATGTTGTTTGTGAAGATTATAGTCTCTTGGACTGAGCAATTAGCATATTTTCTGATTCTCCAGAACTCACATAGCCACCATTGGACTATCTGGATCCTATAAGCAAATAAATAAATATCATTTTGTAATCACAAACCTGCAATTATATATATATATATATATATATATATATATATATATATATATACTGTTTTAGTATAGGAACCTAATACAGACTTACTGAAATTGGAAAGTAACAAATACAAAAATAATCATGAGTGGGGGCATTAATAATTACCAGGATGACCAGGATGTCTAATCTATAACCTAAAACTGGTGGTGAGAGGAGTAGAACAAGCAAATTTAAAATTTCTTCTTGTAATAAAACAATACATAAGCATGTAAATTCATACACAATGATCCCTTGGTTTGCAAATAGTTTAGTCCATGATTTTGGGGGAAGATGGTTCTGTTAGCGTTTGTGTGGGGACTATAACCCTGATTGTGTTTGGCACCCTGGTGCAGTTAGTAAATGGAAGCAAAGTTCTTCAGAACACTTTGCCTTGGAAACTGAATTATTTCCAAACAGAAGCATTTGTGAACTGAGGCATGATTCTATTAAAACAGGGATAACTGATAAAGTTGTAGCATTCCTTTTCATTAAATTTCATTCAACAAATATGAAATAGATATCACCAGGAACTCTCTCAATATTATGGATGAAGAAGTAAATAAGAAAATTGAATGTGTAACCTATGCCTCCACGGAGATGGCTATTTCGGTAGTTTTCAAATGTTGGTGTTGCGTGAAGTTCTGTATTTCTCAAGTCTCTTCTATCTACATTTTAGATAATTTCATACTTACTTAACTCTTCTCAAACTCATTCACAGAAAATTATCTTGTTTCCTATATTAGGGAAAGAAAGAGAATTTGCATATATGCTGAGGAGAATTTATTTATATCCTGACCTTTCTGTTACCCACTTGTATGCTGTCCTAGGCATAAATAGTACTTGCTCACTGAGCAATTTCAAATACTGTGCCTGATACCAGCCTGATCTTCACTTTAAATTCCACACTGAGAAATATAGAAGCCTTGTTGAAATATGCACTTCATTGCCTAACGGGCTGTGTTAGATTTTCACTGTCGTGACCAAACACTAAGAAAACAATTTAAAGAAGGAATATTTATTTTGGCTCATGGTTTCAATAGTTTAATCCATTGTTGCCTGGCTTTATTGCTTTTGGATTTTCAAAAAGTCAGGAACATTCAGAAAGAAAGGCCGTAGCAGAAGAAATCTGCTTACCTCATGGAAGCTGGGAAACAGAGACAAAGTAAAAATCCCAAAAGAAAGGGACCAAGGATAATGTCCCCAATATCACACACCAGGACCAAGAGCTTTAGCTCATTCTGATTCTTTACATCATCCCAGTTGGATGTGAACTGCAGGAGAATGAGAACTGATCTAGCTGATATTCCCTGAGTACCTGACATGAGAACGGGCCCAAATACCAACTGAATGAGTGAAGACTATTATACAGGGGAAAAGAGGTGGTGTGTTCCAAGGTGAAACACACGACTTCTTTTGTCCCCTATTTAATCAAATTTACCATAGTGTGATCCCACCTTATGCCCATCTTGGGAGTTCCCAGATTTTCCCCACCTTGGACCTTTCCATCATAGTTTTACTCTATAAAAGTCCCTAGAAAAGGCAGAATCTTGGGCAATCCACCCGGGACCCCTTCTGTGTCTCTCTCAGACCCAAGTTTTTTTTCTCTCAATAAATAAATTCTGTTCTTAACTTCTGCTGTTCTTAAAATTCATCCTTTGATTTTGGAGAATGCAAACTCATACTGCACATATGTCAGTTGGCGTTTCATTTCCCTACATCAATCTTAGAAACATGTGCAGTTTACAAGCACACATGTACAAGATGTTCAAGCTTTACCTCATGCATTTGTTTATCTAACATTTTGAGGTAGAGTAGAAAAAAAGTAAAAGATAGATAGAAAAGGGAAAAGAAAAAGAACTGCAATTTTAGGACATAAAACTAATAACATATATAGATATATTTTTTTTCCTTTCAATAAAAGTCATTCACTTTTCCCACAGAAGGGTAGGCCACTCTCTTTTTCCCATTCAAAAGAGGTCGTGTGTTCAAAGGTGAAACACACGACCTCTTTTCGCCTATATAATAAGTCCTCCCTGTGGGTGGCTGCAGCTCTTTCACCTAGGATGGCTGTTCCTTATCAATGGACCATTACCTTTCTCCCCAGAGACAGCTGTCTTTGACCTGTAAGGTAAATCCTTCTTTTCACTGATTCACTAGCTGTACAGATTTGTACTCCCAAATTTTCCACAAATATAGTATATCCAGCCCCAGTCTATATTTCTCTCTTAATGGAATGTACTTTATTTCTTTGAGTGTGTACTTTTAAATTTCTGCCTAATAAGTCCCTCTACACCTTTTATTGAACTGTCTTGAACATTCATTTTCCTCTCTGGAAGTCAGTGAACCTGTATCCCATTCTACAGAGAGGGTGGGTTTCGGTTTATCTAACACTAGTTTGGGAATCTCCTGGGACCCCATCCAGTGACATTCTGAGTGACATTCAAGTGCTGCCTTTTGTTGCCCATTTTACTTTCATTTTATAAAATATTGGAACACATCCCCTATTTTAGCTCCTGTGCATGGCCATTGTAAAGAACCCTAAATCACAACCTCACGAGATGTTTATTTGTTACCACTCTTCCTTTCTTTTGTCATTTGGAGAAACATGGTTTAAAACTTTTAAAACTGATTCATATACTCTCTAGATATTAATGCTCAAACATTTTAAATGTGAACTATTTTATTGTGGCTTGATTTACATTGCTAGTAAAATGAATCAGTCTGTCTTAAAGTATGATTTGTAGGCATAGTTCATTTTTAAAATATATCATGTGTTTGAAAGTAGCATTTTGAAATATTACCAGCATTTTGTCTCATCTATTTATTTGTTTCCTTGTTGTTAATCTTTGTTCACCCGTCAATCAATTATTTTCCTTGAAAATTCAAAATAGAAGACATAAAATCTATATATTTATTAAGCTTTTGAAAAATTAAGCCTTTACTTTGTAATTCAGAAACAAGTGTCTCTATGTTAAAATAGTTCTGCTGTTTGAAACTTTGAAAATTGAATTAATATGTGGCATTTCTGTAGTGAGAGAAAAAGCTTTAGGTTTAGGAATCTAATAGTAAGATTGCTTTTAATTTTCTTGATGAAGGCTTGATGTTCTTTCCTCAGTGATGTGAATGGTCAAGCTATTTGCCAAGGTTCAATGGTATTATAAAATTATTGCCATACATTTAGGGTTTCATGTTAAATCTGTGCTGGAGGACTCCTCAAATGGCAGGGTACGTATTTGTTTTAATTCCATATTTACCTCATGTTCCTATATTCATTAAAAACTAGACCAGGTAATCTATATTAGCTTAATTCCACTGCTAATCTGCAGATATTTTGAGTCACCTATCTAATCTCATACAATGTTAGGTTTTTTCTAATTAACTTTCATAAAACTCTCATTGCATGTGAACATGTCCATATACCCAAGCTTAACACAATATTTAAGAAGATTTTTTTGGCTCAAAGACATTGTGATATCATCATTTTGCCTTACCAATTATTTTTTCTCTTTACATGTCAGGTGCAATAACATTTAAGCTTTACTATCAATATGCACCGTACAGAGATGTCACATCCTGAGTTCTCTACCTATTCTGTCAGTGTTGTGTAAATATTACACTTTCACATCCCAGATGCTGCTCCATCTCCTTCAGTTATCAGCAAGAATATTCCTTTAGAAGGCCCTTTAGACTGTTTTAACAACATGCACTAACCCAACAAATGCATGATATTAATACAAGGGAATGAAACTCCCAACCTACTAGATGTCAGGTACGAGTTCATGTTCTCTAAAATTGAAGAATGAATTTTAGGAACAATGCAGAGTAAGAGCAGAATATATTTATTGAAAAGAAATCTTCTAACAGGGAGGTAGAAGAGGTCCCGAGTGGGTTGCCAAAGACTCTGTCCTTTTGAATAGGCACATTTACAGTGAAAATCCATGAGGAGAGGAGGGTACAAGATGGAGAAAAATGGAAATTCATAAGGCAGACAGGCATGAGGTGGGAAGAACTATGGTCAACCAATAATATGAGAGTGTGGTTGCTCAGGTAAAATTGATTAAAATGGGATCAAACAGGGAGGTGAGTCACATAGCAAGAGTGCATGATGAACACAGCCTTTGCCTGTAGGGGTTGGGTTAAGAACTCCTTCTGGCTTCCTCAAATTAATTGATACCTATTTAGAATATCAATTCCTGATGTTATACTTAGCATGTCATTGCATTTGTTTTTATTATGTCTTGAGATCTGGCTCACAACGGAGGTGTCTGTATCCTCCAAGGTTGCAAGGTATCTGGTCTTCTACACTAGCTCCTTTCAGGGCCCAGCCCCATCTACCTGCCTATAATATTTCTATCTAATTCAGCTGCCTGTAACAATATGAATTAAATTAAATATATATATATGTGTGTGTGTGTGTGTATGTGTGTGTGTGTGTGTGTGTGTTTAAATGTTTTTTCAAGTAAATGACTTGAAGTATACTTTTTAAAAAATGCTTTATATGGGGAGAGCCTCAAAAAATAGCCCAATTTGTAGGTCTTTGATTTCAAGCTCAACACACGGCTCAATCCACAAAATAATCAGTTTGTGTAAGAGGCTGATGAGGCTCTGAGGAAGCAAGTGCCTGGGTTGAGTCATCAAACTTTATGGCCTGGAATCTCAGGAAGATGTGGAACAAATGGACTTTTTATAATGTCTTTCCCAGGGTATTAAATGTGAAAAGTATTCCTCACACTTACTTCCTGCCCTCCCAAACTGTTATAGAAGAGAGCATGAAGGTGAAGGATGTAGAGAAAGGTTAATGGAAGATTTTAGGGGCAACCCTCAGGAATGTTACCTAAAATATCTTTGACCTGGTGTGCCAAGGTAACTTTTTGTTTTGAGACAGGGTATCACTGAGTAGCTCAGCTGGCCAGAACTTGCTACTACCTTCCTGGTTTAGCCTCCTGAGTGCTGGGATGGTAGGTTTATACCACTATAGCCATTCAGACAACTCTTAGCCAGTTTCTTAAGTGGAGCAAAGATCCTATGAATTGTGAATAAAATAATACTTGAAATATTCATGAGTAATAAAAAAAATCACAAAAGCAACTCTTCTTCTGCTTCTGACTGCTTGTTTTGGAGTAAGTTACTCTTGTTGCTAGTTCATTTTTCCAGAAATATTACCATAATTTTAGTTATTTTTTTTACATTATCACTTCATATAGATAAATATAAAGGATTTTCTAATAACCAATGTGAATTTCTGAATGTGACATATCTTAATGCAACATTTACTTAATATCTGTATTCTAGAAGAGGTTCTTAGGTTTGATCAGACATAATTGCATACATGTACTTTCACACATATGTAATAATATGTTATATAAATTTAATGAAATATAAATGAAGATAAGCCTGCATTCATGTAAATGTCAAAATGCATTATTAATGAGACTGATCAAAATTGACAGATCCTTGACAGCATAGTTAAAAGTAATTGTAATGAAAATATTTACTGACAATCTAGTTAATTAAGTCATAATTTTCTGGTTTTGGCTGAGATCCAGCTATAGATATTCAAAAACTTTCTCCTCCTAAAAATCTCATACAGACTAAATGTCAGTCACAATTGTTTACTTTTTTTGCAGATTGATTTAATAGACATTTGAAAAAAATTAGCCCATGGTTCAATTACTGTCAATAATTTAGTTCTTCCTAGAACCATGTTTCTTGACATTGAATTTAAGTTACATTTATCAAAATAGAGTATTTTTAAATCAAAATTTAGGACTTGGAGCCTTCTAAATCTTGATAACTTTTCTTGCATCTGTTGACAGTAGCAGTGATTCTCATTTTCCTTCTCAGTTTCTTTAATGAAGGATTATTAGTATGCTAGTCTTAAGATTAGTTCCAGGTTTCCTTGGCTCCCCTTACTGTCATGTTAATATCAAATGCATTGTTTTGTGTCTGTCATGTTGATTAGGGATGTGCTACCCAGGTCAGCTTTAGACATTATATAATACCTGTGAAGCATTTAAAATCTACCAACTTTATTGGTTTTGATAGATGACCAGTATCTAGATATTTTTTCAATGTGAATAGGCAATCACGATCCTATCCAAAATCTTAAACTACTTATTCAGATGCATTTTGATTGCTTGAAAAAAGAGAAAGAATTACAAGGGTCATTTATTCATAAACCATTCTCATCATTGGTTGAGTAGATGTTTCAGTAAGTTGTTGTGGTGAAACTAACCTTCTAAAACCTACTAGTATACAATCGCCACCAGCTCACATGATTATCCATTTTTTATATCAGAGAATGGTTAATTTCTAGGGAAAAGATTCACAAGGTAGGAATAATTTGAACATGAGGAGGCTTTAAAAATATTATCCTTTAAAATGATTTTTTCTTTATATAAATGTAAGTTGTACATAATCGATGATGTTTTATTATTCCTATGTAGTGAAATGAATGATCACTACATTCAAGTCTTTTAACACATCAATAACTTGACATTGTTTCCTTCATATTTGTGTATTGAAAGTACCAAAAATCTACTCTTTTATGAAATAATCAGGATACAGTATATTACTGTTAATTTTGTACCTCTAATGTAGTCGTCCTATGTAGCTGCAGTATTGTATCCATTTTGTTTGTCCTTGGCACCAGGTAATTACTGTTGTATTTGTTTTGACACAATGGCCTTTAAACAAAAAATTCCGATATAAGTGAAATGATGCCATATTTTTCTTTGGTGACTTATTTTGTTCAGCATAATGCCATTCACATTTGCTGGGAATTCTAAGGCCTTTTTTTAAGGCTGAATAATATTCAGGTTTATGTCCACATGTATTACATATGTATATCTCAATTTCTTTATCCATTCAGTCATCAACAGACACCTATGTTATTTCCACTTAGGTTGAATCTTTTATACAATGCTGCACCAAAAATGAGAGTATAAGTATTTCTACTAGGTTCCAATTCATTTTCCTTGGGTATACACCCAGAAGAATGATTACTAACTCTGAGAGTAGTATTTTTAGTTTTATTGAGGAACCACCGAACAGTTTTCCACAGTGGCTGTGCACCTTTGTATTCCAACCATCACTGTAGAAGGATTCTATTTTCCCCACACACTTCCCAACACTTACTTATTGTAGAAGACCAAGCGGATGGCTCTCCTTGAATGCAGAACTATTATCTCTACATTATTTAAACTGGGCCCTATCTCCATGTACCGATATGCACAGAGCTGACCATGATGTCTCCTCCCTTCAGTTGGCTGTAAGTGATGTAAATAAGGCTAACTAAGGCATTGATGAGTAATTTTTAATGCCCAAAATTTCCTGTTTCCTCCCATTGTGCTCCCTGTAGAATGGTTGAACACAGTGGGATGGCAGAACCAGTCAGCTCCAAGAATGTCAACTCAAAATAAAAGGCCACGACTACTCAGGGTATAAATATTTATATATCAAAACCTGAAGCAACAGCCTCCTAAATTCATTCATATGCTATCCCAATCAAGTTATGCAGATTGGTCTTTCTGCGTATCTTTCACCCTGCATATTGCAGAAGTGCTTGCTCTCTGCCCAGCTAGCTCAGCTCACCTTAGACATGTAATTGTCATCATCCTGTCACTCATCCTTGAACCACCCTCCTCTTCATGAGATAATAAATTCTGGCAGAGGCCTTGGATCAAGGCCTCTGTTCATATACCCTCACTGGACTGGATTTAGGACTTCTTGGCTGCCCATAATTTTGAATATGTCCTAGTACTTTGCTCTTGCTATGGGTTGCATTGCAGGTGGTGGATTGGAATTAACATGTCAAGATTCCAATAATGTTTTAATAGGATTACCAATATAACTTTCCAGATTATGAGGAGGACTGGAAAAAAGATTATATAACATTTGGATTACAGTAACTTATAAGGAGATATTGGATTTTTGGGCATATTTTTCAAAAGTGAGCAAATTTTTCATATCTTATTTTATTTTTCAAAGAAATATATTTATTTTTGACTGATGCATTAAAAATGTACATATTTATGAAGCAGCATGTAATGTTTGTATAATGTATATATTATATAATGTTTACAGTAAACTAAACATGTCTACAGGCACTTCTGTTCATGAATACAAAAAGTTTTGGCAAAAAGTTTTGTTAGTGAACACTTTGGTTCATGAACAGAAGTGTTTGGGAAAATTCTATTTTTGTTTCCAAACTCTGCATCTGGTGACAAACACAACTGTGGCCATCTTTTCTAGAATTGTTAAGAGAATTAAATTCCTGAACTGAGGTACCATTGTATCTCATCAAACATTTTATCCTTTTTATGGTGAAAATATGTAAATCCGTTTATCTCACCTTTTGAATTCTGCAGCACATGGTTGTTATATGTAGTCACCTTGGGGAAAGAGATTAGGTTGTGGCCAGCCAACTGGGTGAGTGGGTCTGGCCTATCAAGAGACCTCAGACTTATATGCTGAAGCCATGTACTTGGGACCAGGCAAAGATGGCTATCTTCTATTCTTCTGCTTGAAATCAAGCAGGTTTTTCAAAAGACAGCCTAGATTTGATGCTAGAATGATGAAAAAACAGAGCAAAGCAAAATACAACAAAATTAACCTCATGGCCATGGTATTCTGGTTTTCTAGTGACCCAGTCTTACACATAGAACCTCTTTCTTTTCCAACTTTAATTGTCCTGCACTCACTTTGCACAGCATACTTCTTTTCTTTCCTTTAATAAATGTGAAATCTTGCTATCTTTTGGGCTTGTCTTGACAAATTCTTTGTTTGGGCAACAAGTACCGGACCATGAAAGCACCCCCAGTACCTTAGTTATAACCACACTATGTAAAGCACTTCAGAATTTCTTCTACTTAACTATAGCTTCATACCGAAAGTAGTTCTTCACCAATCACCTTCCCCCACTATTCTTTCTGGTCACTGGTAACAAACATCCAACTCTCAACTTTTATAAGATCAACATTATTTCCATTTCACATAATAATGAGATTATACAGTGTGACTTTGCTTATCATATTTAACATAATAATCTCCAGTTCCATCCATTTAGTATTGCAAAGAACAGGATTCTTTATTCTATTTTGTGTCCAAATAATATTCCATTATGTACATTTATTTTCTATATACATTCAGGAATTGGACATTTAATTGTTTCTGTTCTTTTGCTATTGTGTTGCAGTGAACAAGGGAATGCAGATATCTCCTCCATTTACTAAAATAATTTTCTTTGGAAATATACCCACTGATGGAATTTTGGAACGTACGTTAACTCTATTTCTTTCCTTCTTTCTTTTTTCTTATTTTTGAGAAACATTGATATGCTTGCATATTAGCAGCTTTAATTTACATTGCCTCTAATAAGGTGCACATTCTGCAATATCACAAGTACTTGTTGATTTTTGTCTTTCTTAAAAGTAGGCATTAATTCTGGAATGGGGTTTTGGTTTTTGATTTGAACTTTGCTGATAATTGATGATAATATTTTTCATATAGCCATCAGTTGTTTGTATCTTATTTTTTTTAGTTTTTGGAGTCAATAATATATCCTGGATATTACACTTTGTCAAATGTGTAGTTTAGAAATATTATCTTTGATTCTTTGATTTATTACTTCACTCTGTTCATTTTTCTGTTGGCTAGTTACATGTCTTCTTTGGAGATATGGCTAATCAGGTCCTTAGCCCATTTAAAACTTTTTTTTTTGTTTGCTGGGACATTTGCATTCATTATATATTTTGAACATTAACGCCTTGTCACACATAAAATTTGTATGTTTTCAATATTTTTTTGTCACACTGGGTATTGCATGCTGGATGTCAAATAAGAACTACATTCCCAACTGATGACTGGGAAATATTTTCTTTCAATCCATAAGTTGCTTTTTCATTATTGCAGGAATCATGACACAGAAACTTTTTAGTTTAATATTTCACTGGTTTGTTTTTATTTTTGTTGCCTGAGATTTCGGTGTGATAGCCCAACATGACTGTTGAGATTATTTTGAAAAGGAGACATTCACAGAGGAAGTGATCCAAGATGGCCCAGCTGCAGCTGTCTGACCTGCTTCAATTAAATTCAGAGACATCAGTGCGCTACACCTCTGTACTCTGCTGTTTCCGGTTATTTAAGCCAACATACACAGAGCAGATGAGAGTAGGAAAATGCAGCCAGAGCTGGCTCCTTAGTTAGAACAAAAAGAAGAGTGAAATACTGCTCCGAATAGCAAGTCTCATTTTGATAACCTGTATTGAACAAATCATAAAATAAAGCTGAGATATAAGAAACAGACCAGTAAAGAAGATTTAGGTAAGTTAAATTATCCATCGTTAAGTTTTGCTTTGTCCCACACTGCATATTGAAAAACACTAGTGATTTTACTATTTATAAAAGTATTGTTATGGCCTACTTCTTTTCTTACAAAAACACAATTTCTAAATGGTTGCTTATTAAATTGTTTTTATTCTAAAGCTTTTCAGACAAATGGTAAGTAAATGTATTCTTAATTAAAGCATATATTTGCACAGTTAATGCAAAAAATAAAGTGTGAATTAATGAATACATGAATAAGTAAAGAGAGGCTTTTAAAACTTCAATTAATGCTTTCAGAAAATGCTTATTTTGAATAATTCAGGGGGAAAATTTAGTGACTTATTTCACTTTAAATGATTTAATATCATCATGACAAAAAAATTCAAAGTATAGTAATTCCTTGTAGACCATAATATTCTTTCTGAGCTCTGGAAAAACTAAAATTCTACAACAGAAATATCTGGTAACTATTGTTTTCGGAGAAAAATATTCAAAGACAGTGCATAGAAAGCAACATGTGTTACTATTACGTCTAAATGTGTTACTATTACCTCTAAAACATTAAGTAATGAGTTTTGGGCAATAAAATATCTTTAAAAAAATCAACTTTGATTTTTAAATTGTGCTTAAAATCTCAAAGAACTAATTTTAACACTTATATGTCATTAATGGAAGTAATTTCAGGAAAATTTTGAGTACAATATTCATTATGAATTATAGATGTAGATTATGCTCAATTATTTACTATAAATGAAGGGTTCAGGTCCACAAACATACATAAGAACACATCTTTGGTTGAGATTATAATTAAGATAAAGAAAACAATAATAATTTGGTTGGGGAGGATTTATTTAACCAATTTAAATAGCCAAATAGAGTTATTTTCTTCTAAGACATTAATATATTTTAATCTTATGGACTGTTGTAATTACTTTTCATTCAATATGTTACTGATGTTTGGAATATGTTGCTATATAATAAAACAACCACTTGTGAATGAGCAAATGATATAATGGTTTATACTTGATGAATTTCACATAAATCTGAAAACATGAGAGAAATTAAAAAGGGACTTGGTGGACCAGGGATACATATTTTATCATGAAATTATAATGAGATTGATTGGGACCAATGTCTCATTTGCATTAGATCTAGATTAACATTAGATCTCATTAGCAAAATAGTATTTGAACCACTATTTGAAGGAGGAGAAACAGTAATCCAATTTGTGTGGATATTTTTAATATCATAAGGAAGCAGTGTGTCTTTCTTGTCTGATAAACACTTGAGATGTTTCTCAGTAAGGAATGTTTTAACTGAAAATGGTGATTAACAGAGCAAGGTACAGTTTGCAGATTAGGGATTTGTGGCTACTCTGAATGAGTGAAACATGGGCTCATTCTTAGGTCTTAATATGATCTAACAGAATTACTTTGACTACTGAGTTGGCTGTTATTTTATGATTGTGGAGGAAGGTGAACTAATCAGGAG